>SCDZ01000624.1:0-40673 GCA_004143845.1 Drosophila lacertosa | reverse complement strand
TATTATTATTATTATTATTATTATTATTATTATTATTATTATTATTATTATTATTATTATTATTATTATTATTATTATTATTATTATTAAATATTAATATAAAAAATATTATTATCATTTATTATTATTATTATTTTTTATTTTTATTATTATTAATTTTACTATTATTTCTATAATTATTATTATTTTGATTATTTTTATTATTGATATTATTTTTAATATATTTTTCATATTTTTAAGCAATCTTTTCTCATTTTCTCTCTCGTGTTTCATACAATTTGCTAGCCCATCTCTAAGCCCTGTTGAGTCTTTAGGCCTTGTGAGCGCCCCTCGCAGTTGCACAACCAGAATTTGCCTTTGCTATTTCAGTTTTGATGAGCTGATGTTGCAGATGAAGCCAAAAGTTTACCCTGTAAATGGCGAAACAGAAGTTTTCAATTATGCAAAAGTCTCTCGACTTTTTGCCAAATGGCTGGCCATCAAACAGAGCCAAAAGCTGAGTCTGCCAATCACTTGGCTCTGTTTGATTTGCTGCCCGGCTGCAAATTGAAAAATGAGCCGCAATTTGTTAACTAAAAAACGGCCGCGTTTGTTAAGCGCCTTCTTTTTTTCCAAATGGGTATTAAAAGAGGGCAACACAATACACTAGCAGAGGGGGAAGGGGGGGGGGGGGGGGGGGGGGGTGGCACTTAACCAACACTTGCAGTTGTGGTGGCTGCCGCAAAAGCCGAGATGCGCTGCGGCAAAAGCGCTATTCATAGCCAGTCGCTGCATTTAAAAATAAAACGCTGGCAAATAGACTTGCATAGCCCTTAACACAACAATACAAGCACACACAAACACACACACATACACATACATATATATTTGTATGCCACAGAAAATGGCGCAACCTTTTGCTTGCGCAGCCATTTTTGTTTTTGTCTTTTGCGCTTCCGTTGGCTTAAATGCGAGGCCGGCGCACATCCTTTTCCGCTTTTCCATTTTCCGTTTTTTCCCAACCGCAGTTTTGCAACCTCAGTCACTGGCTCAGTCATCGTCATCATCGCTGGCTGGCAATTATGGCAGAGTATCAACAAAATTAGTGGAGCAAGCGTTGCGCGTTTTTGGCATATGCCGCAACATTAACGCCTGCCGCTTAACCCTCCGTTGCCGTTCAGATTTTTGCACACATTGTTGGTCGAAACGAAACTTGCTCCCAAGTGCTTAATTAAGATGTGAGCGCAACTCAGACTGTGTCTGTGTGCGAGTGTGTGTGTGTGTGTGTGTGTTTACATTTCATTCAAAGTTAATGAAGAATACGCCCCGACAAGTGGCATGTGGCATGTGGCATGCACAAGCTGAAGTGCCTAACACTTGAGCCGCACTTCGGCCCCTTGAGTGTCTGCGTATAAAAAAAACACACACACACACATTTCGGCCTACAAAAATATACACCTGAGCACAGGTGTATAAACATATATACATATGTACATACAGAGATTTATTCATGAATTTACATTTTAATCTGGCGCTAAGTCGCTCGGGATTCAAATACTTTTCACTTTTGCAACCACAAATTGTTTTCAAACTTTGTTTTGCGGTTTCATTATAAATTCGACGCTGGGGATTAGCGAAAAAAAAACTATAAAGAAAACATGTGTTAAGCTTACAGTTATATCTCATCGATATATATATATATATATGTAGGAGGGTTAAGGGATTCAGCATATAGAGACGCGGACACGATCTGTATACAAGCAAAGTTTATTTTAAGCTGACTACGCTGTTAGCTTACAGTATTCATTACAGAGCTAGGGATACATACATGTTTATGCTAATTTAACATGGTGCATTGTCTGTGAATGGCAGTTTTCAACAACATATCTTTGTATATATATATTCACAGATTACGCCAGTCGCGGCCAGAAGAAGTTTGGCGACAAGTGCGAGAAGACCTTGGAATGCGGCTTTCCCGGCTCGATATGCGACCCCAAGAAGAAGTCCTGCCAGTGTACCGAGGATCTGCCAATAACCAATCACTTTGACAAATGCGGCAAGGGTAAGTAAAGTGAATGGAAGGGCGCGGCTTTCCTTGTCAGCCTGCCAAGTTTTCATTAAAATATAAGAGAGCAAATGGAAATGGACGGCCAGCAAACAAATCCCCCAAAGCCTTTCGTTGATTACCGTTGGCTGTAAATGAAAAATAAAAAAAAAAAAAAATAAAACACTTAATCTACCGTTGACATAATTATAATAGATATGGCGGCCATTATTGCTGTAAATTAAAATCAATTTGTGCAATTTGCTGATTGACATATTTACTAACGGGGCTAATTGCGGCTTTTAGTCTGATGAGTCATGAATAATGAATGGAATTATGAATAAATTGTGAAATCACAAAGGTAGCTTAATTTTGAACATAATTGAATGTTTATAATCAGTTTGTGATAGAAGCTAAAATAGGATCTGAGTCATTGTTAAATAAATAGGGTTTAAATAAATTTATAAAATATTATGGAAATGTAAACATTATCTCTATTAGGATTAAATTAGATTAAATTTAATTAGATTAAATTCAAAGATGTAAAAAAATCCATGGAAAAAAATAATTATAGAAAATTCAGATTTTGGTTTTGAAATCTAATCTATTGACTTAAAGGAAGCTTTTACTTAAATAAAAATGAAAAACGTTTTAAGCAATATTTAATCTAGTATTAAAAACTAAACTAAATTCGTCCTACATTACATATATTTTTATACAGTCCCTTTTCACAAATTATTCCAAAGAAAACTTAAGCTTAACTTATTTTTAATTTAAGGCAAGGTTCCTCTTTGAGTATCTTTTCTACTCTTGCCACATTGAGCAGCCATAAAAGTTAAGATCCCGTTAATGACGAAAATGCGCAGACAACTTTTATGTATTTACACACATGCCAAAAATTTATTCAAATACAACATTTTGAAGGGCACCACAAAAATAGTCCGACAGGTTGGGTTGGGTTCGGTTTGCTTTCGTTCCGGGATGTTTGCTTGTTCCATAAAAATATTTGTCTGTCGCCAGCGAGAATTGGACGCAGACACAAGGCGCTGGTAAACAAGAACAAAACAAATATAAATATATGTGTATGTATGTATATATGTCGTAGATTTATTAAACAGAATATGCTGAATTTGAATGTAGCCGAAATTATGTTAGTTAATAAGAGTCCGATATTGAATAAAGAAGAATATGTAAACATTCTGTTAAATCGAAAGAGAGCATCATTTGAGAGTAACTCAAATGAGCATGGCGCCTGGTGTTGTTCTGCTAAGCAAGGATGATGAAATAATTATGTAGAGTAATAGAATAGAGAAGAGAGAGTCTGAGAGCGATGTTTTGTGAGTCAGTCAGTTGCTGAACACGCAAAAGAGAACAACGTGCAGGGGATTTGCTGCGCTGAAATTGATTGAACCCAGCATGGAAGAAGAGGATGTACCGTTACCTACGGTATAGTTACTTACATAGTTGTAATACAAGAAATCTCTTCTTTTTTTGACATTGACAAATTAATAATAATTAATTAAACGCTTAAAGTTCGAAAAAAACATCTTTATTATTATGATCATGAGTGTACATGTATATAATTGCTTGTAGTTGCAATAGAATAAAATACTCCTCTTTTTTGGTGCCTTTGCAGCGGCTGCCATCAACGAGTCCTGTTTCTTCAACGAGCAGTGCGAGGCGGTTTACTTTCAAACGGAATGTCGCGACGGACGTTGCATCTGCCGGTTCGAGATGTCGCCCATTTGGGGCAAGGACGGCTCGGTGGAGTGCAAAGGTGGGTGGAGACCGTTCGCTTGGGTGCTGACTAATGGAAAGTGTTTTGTGTGTGCTTTGCAGGACGCCAGGACAAACGGGGACCCGAGACATACATCGATCCGGCCATGATTGGCGTGCTGGTAGGCATGGCATTGATGTTTATTATTATTTGTGTCGTCCTGCGATTGTTCAGCCAGTGAGTAAATTGCAATGCAAACATTTATCACACACCCACCAAAGATAGATAGCATCCACTTCATCTCACAGACTCTTGATTTGGGGTTTGGCATTCGTAACTTAATTGGGTCAATGGGCTGTTGTGGGCGGGGCGGTGGGCGACGCTTCATTAACTTAACTGAACGTTGGCCCTGACGTTGCCGTTGGCTGCCGCCCAAATGATACATAATTTGATCAGCAATTAATTTCAGTTAGATGAACAAAATTTTTACATTAATTGGCATTAAACGCAACCCCGAGCAACGGCATTCAGCCAGAGTCAACGGCATCCACGTTGAGCCACGCCCTGTCCTTCTGCACTTGTCCTTATTACCAACTAAATGTCATACACTCAAAGAAAAAATCTGCTCTAAACACAACCATAGTTGGCATAGAGTTTATATACTTCGTTTTGTATGACAAAATATTTGGCTTCATTTTTTTTCATTAAATATTGGTTAAGAAAGTTAGCTCAAAAGTTATGAGTCTACAAAAAAGTATTAAATTAATATTAATTATTAAATATAATCATAACAACTAAATAGTACTATAATATAAAATAAAAAAAATATTTAAGACAAGTTAAAATAAAAAAAAAACAACTACATAATTCAAACGAACCTACAACAAGAACTTTATTCATGTCAAAAACATTTTTTGCAATGAATTTAATTTATGTTTTTTTTATAAGAAATAAGTGAGTTTATTTGCAGTTAAATATAAAAAATTTAATAAAAATATTTGACTCAGCTTAAGAACAAAATTGATTGAATTAAGTTATTTTGAGTTAAGCATTTTTTCGAGTTATTATTTAACAAATTTAAAACTGAATAAATAGTTTTAATCAAGAACTTTGTTAACAGCTCATGAAATATAAAGCTTGAATGAATTTCTTTGAGGAATATTTTAATAAAAAGTAAACGAAATTATTTTTTATTTTAAGTATATTGATTCTTAAATGTAGCCCAACCCATTTTGTAAATCAAATGCTTAAGTTATTAAATTTGAAAGAAATTCTTTAAAGAATTTTCATATTAGAAGTTAACAAAATAGTTTGCGACTTAAGTCAAGTAACTAACTGCTTAAACAAAGAGCTGAAATTAAAACACACTTATGAAAATTTCGAGAGCTTCTTGTTCAGTTTAAGAAGTACCAACCCCTTTTAAATTAATATGTTAAAGTAATTTCTCTAAGTGCATTTTCTGGTTCGTTTGACTAATCGGACATATTTTGCTTGGGTTTTCACAGGGCACGTTGGCACGAAAATCGGACAATATTCAACACGCCGAATCCGCGGCTGATGAACGTCTCCTTGCTGCGGGATAACAAGCTGCTGCACGGCCAGGATCGACGCGGCTCCAGGATGTCGGTGCGGGCGCCGTCGCGTCAGCCGAGCATGGCCTCGTTGCGTCCGCACTCGCCGAATCCGTCGCTAGGTAAGACAGGTTTGTATTCCATGTGTGGTGGCTTCGTTGGCGGCACCTTCGTTTTGTTTCACTGTACTTGGCTTTGGTTTCTCCCCTTTGTTTGTGTGTGTTTTCTGTCGTTTTTATTCCTCATTTCGTTTGGTTTGTGCAATTTTTTTGTTTTTGGCGAGCTGCGGCAGAACTTTCTGCACAACTCAATCAATCAATCAGTCAATCAGTTAATCAGCCAATCAGTCAACCACCAAAACAAAATCCAAGAAATTCCAAAAAAAAAAATTATTTTTATATAAATAATCTGCGTGAGTGTGCAAAAAGTTGAGCTCTCAGCATAAACAAAATGTTATTTTTTTGCTGATATCTTAAGACAATAACTTAAACCCTTTTGTTGATTGACATTTGATAATAATTTATAAATAAATATATAAATAAAACTAATGCATGTATTTATAGCCATAAAAAAAAAACATTACGAATTCATCTACAAAGCAATTATATTAATTGTAATTCAACGGGCTTTCTTCGAAATTTGACAAAGTTATTTATAGGGGGTGTTAGTTGCTGAAGGAGAAATGTTTAACAGTTATTTGGGCGTGATATGGCAATTTATTTATGAATATAAACTGAATCATTTGTTGCCAGTTGTGACTTTTGAAGAGATTTTTATTTGGAAAAGATTTTAGATTCAATTTCTATAAAATTCTGCTATAAAATGTTAAATTCTTATTTTTTATAAATATTTATATTTTTATATATGTTTATTAAAAGAAAGAAGAGATTATGTTATGATTTATGTATATTTAATTTCTCTAAATATATTTACAATAATTTATATTGATTTATATATATTAATGAATGGATGACAAAAAAACATTATTTCTATGTAAAATTTTGTATATTTTTAAGAAACTTTTTATTGGAAATTTGTCAGAGGTTATTTAGGAAAATTTTTATAAAATGGTTTATCAAGTAAAAGGCAAAGAAGACGCGTTCTTATAACAAATAGAAATGTTCGTTTATTAACTTTAAGATATATATATATATAGGGAGCACTTACTGACCTAGAAAGAGGAAGAGAAAACGGAAGCTTTTCACTCAAGCGTATTAGTTAAAGAGCTCTTGCGTTTTACTCAATTGAGTGAATCGTATTGTGATTGAATTTCATTCCGCAATCGCAACGTAATCAACTACAAAACAAGTAGAAAAATAAAAAAATAGAACGGCGACAAGTTCAAGTGAGCGGGCCAAACTCTTTGGGGCTCAATCAAATTGATTGACGCTTTAAGAACCGTTAAAATTTAGAGCGGGACTGTTTGCTTTGCTATCTTAAGCCCCGGCGGACTGCGGTTGCCAATTACCTTTTGTGCTCGGCGCTTTAGTTTATTGTTATTTGAGTTTTGTGTCGCGATGCCAAACAATAAACAATTTCCTTTGCTCGTTGCCTGCTCTCTTCTCTTCTCCAACACACACCAAAACGAACACAAACACACACCTGTGCACACACACACACACACGAACACATACACGTACGAAATAAAAGGTCGCATGATACGCTCGAAGAGCAACACGCGCTCGAGCGATTCGCGCGTCAGCGACGTCTCGAACTGTTCGCGTCTGCTGGAGCATCCGAGCGCGGCCAGTCAGTACAATGTGGTCCACAGCCATTTCTTGCCGTACGTGCCAACCACAACCTCAACCACAACCTCACTCACAACCACAACCTCAACCACATGCACGACAGCGGCCAGTGTTGCCGCCGTTCCAACGTATGCTGCCCCAGTCGCTGAAACGACGCCGATGTCGATGTCGACGCCGCTGCCGCATTCGCTGCCGACGCCAGCGTCCGCTGTCACCGTTACGACCACGTATGTGTCGCCGCCGGGCGCGGCGCCTGCCTGCGGCATGTCGTCCAATCCGGGTGCCAATAAGTTTTAGTCTTAGGCAAATCAAAAAAAACATATATACAAACATATTTCGAATGTAATGCAGCCATATCACTACCAGTTCCAGTACCAGTACCAGTGCCAGTTCCAGTTCCAGTTCCGGTTCCCGTTACATTGCCACGAGGTAGGCGGCCGCGTTGTAGTTGTCTCGTTTTGTTGAATGTGTTGTTGTTGTTGTTGTGTTAAGCTGTGTTTTTGTTGCCCAGTGTCCTTTGTAAAATGTAGTTGCTGTCCTTGTTGTTGTTGCCAACCTAACATTTACCGCTAAGTTGTAGTCAGAGTTGTCGTTAACTTCTATTACTACCACAACTATATCAAATACTAATCCAAACACTGTCCAACACAGTCACACAACACACACACACACAAATACTCTTAGCGTTAAGCTAACAGCTCTAGTTAAAGTTAAGTTCAAAGATTCAGTTGTTTAGTCTGCCCTACTTAGACACACTTTAACTGAAGATTACGAAACTGTCATTCAATCAAATCGAACACTTTCGAAAACACATACTCTGTCATTTAGTGCTTAACAGTGTATGTTATTTGTTTTTAATTTCTTCATTTACATTTTCATTTCTGTTTCCATTTCCGTCTTCGCTTCTCGTTTCCTGTTTCTACGCACGCCTCTTTCCGGTTTCATTTCTGGTTTTCAGTTTTGCTTGCGTGCCTAAAAATGTAAGCCTAAAATCTTTTTATACACTTGCAGAGGGTATTGTGATTATGTCATGAAACGTGTAACGCATTGAAGGGAAAAGTTGTAAAGGAATAAAGTATATATATGAAGCTTAAATTATTAACATCATCTGAGTTCGTTTGATTGCTTATTGGTATGAAATATTTAAAATTTTATTAGACATAAAAACAGCAAAAAATAAAAAAATAAAAATAGATTTTTTTCATCTATTATTTAATATAAAGAACTCAAATTTGGTATGCAAACTTTTAAATTTTTGGGATAGTACTTTGTTTAAATAAATGTCTGCTGGATCTGATAACTCAAAATCTAACTTAACACAATTAACTTATTATTAATGCACAACTTTTTATATTTTATAATAGTCAAATTTAACCTATAATAAGTCTTCAACTTTGGTGTAGGAATTAAACAAGCATAAAGTGTAAATTTGTTTGACAAACATTATTCCTCTGCAAGAGTATTCAAGCTTCGGCATGCCGAAGATAACTTTGCTCGCTTCTTACATTTCTTTCATAGCTAAGTACGCCTAGTTAACAAGTGTTGGAATGCATTTAACGTGTTCTGTGTAGTCTTGTGCTCGATTGGATGCATTTCTCTGCCTGCGCTTGGCTCACGTTGTCCTTGTCCAACAGGACGCAACTTGAGCTGGCCTCCAAGTGACACCTACCCCGTTGTAGTTGTTGTCGTTGTTGTCGTTGTTGTTGCTATAACTGTTGTTTTGCTTTAGCTGAAAAGTGTGTGAAATAATGTAATAAACACTCGTCACGTACTCTCCACAGGCTCCCAGTCGGAATCCCGAGGCAGCGCCAGCAACGCGTCCGCCACCTCGGTCCGCTCCAATCGCAGCAACTCGGTGGCGCCAGTTGGTGGTGGCCACCACGAGCGCCACGGCTCCTCGCACCGCCAGCACCACTCGCAGCTGCAGTCGCCGCAGGAGGAGTCGCTGATTACGAACATCACCACGAATCCGGTGGCCGAGAGCGTGACCGTTGAGATTATCGAACCCCAGCAGAAATGAGCTCGAAACAAACAAATGAATTCAAAAATAATAATAAACAAACAAACAAAAAAATCACAGATTGACAATATCGTCGTTTAATATGCACGCGATAAGAACAAAACAAAACAAAACAAAAAAAAATGCCATTGTTAGAAACTTTTGTTAAAAAATAACAACCAAAAAAAAAAAAAAAACCACATACAAATTTTTTGCAATTAATCAAGAATTTTTTCGAAACCGTTTAAAGCGTATATTACAAGAACAATTTTTGCAGAACCACACGACAACAAATGCTAATTAATTACTTACATAAACATATATACATAAATATATATATATATAGTTAAATATAGCAAGCAAATGTATATATTGAACAACTATATATATATGCGACTACACCATACAAAAAAAAATGTTCGAAAAAAAACCTTGCATAACAAATTCATACTACTCTTTTTTTCAAACAAAAAAAAACAAAAAAAAAAAAAAAACAAATATATATGCAAAAAAATGTTCATGGTAAATGAGATACTTTATTAATTTATATATAAATATTGTACGCAAAAAGAAAGTAAAGCTTTGGGTTCAACGCTTTAAGTATAAACAATAATAGACCCTATGCCTAGGCACCAAAGTAATGAAAATTTCGTAGAAATGAAATTGTTTTCAGTAGGCGGGCGATTTTAACAACTAGTTCAAAATGAGTTTTTCTGCTAAATATATATACCTCTTAAAGAAAGAAAAAAGAAAAAAACAAAAGCGAAAATCATTGCCAAAAACAAACAATTAGGAAACACAAGAAAGCAAACTATGTACAATGTACATACGCACAACGCCTTATCTAATCTTTATAGCTCTAGCTAGAAGCAGCTACACCAAATGTGGTAACGGTTTAGCATATTTATATGTACATATATATATATGTAGAATATATATGTATAAGACGCAAGTTCCGGCCACGCCTACAAATGCTGCTATAGTCGCCCAAATAAATATGGATATTCTTATTCTTATAGCCAATCGACAAACAACAAACAACAAAAAAAACACACACACACACAGATACAAAATGCAAATAGTGAAAACAAAAAGAGAAAAATAAAATATTATGAACCTCGGGACCATATTTTATAATCAAAATATGCGTTTCAATTAACGAAAGCACGCACTTTTAGTTTTAGTTTCCCACTTAAATTATACTTTCAACTTCATATTTTTAAACGCTGGCTGAACTAAAGTTTAGGGAATACACTAAAGAAAAATGTAAAGGGAAACCAATCTAAACAAAAAAAAAAAAAAACCTAGCACAAAGCACATTCAAGTGCCGTAGTTCGAGTGATTAGTATAAAAAAAAAAAATTAAATAAAATACGTGTAGCTGCTAATTAAAAAAAAATTGACTTCCATTTTGGTTCTTTACAACACTGTAACATTTTGTGCTAAATTTTGATTGCAATATTATCCTTAACACATTTCTCAAAACCTTTTTGGTCGGCCAAGGTTCAGCACTGGGCGAATTGATAATAGGGGAAGATTCTTAGTGCGTCCAGTGCTGAGCCCAGCTTAAAGCTGACCCCAACACAAACACACACAAACACACAGACACACATACATATATATAGTACTTAGAACGTTGAGTATGTTAAGGACCTTTTTTTAGTTGTTATTGGTTATTCCGCCCAGGACCCCCTCAACAAAACTCTCGTTTGCTTTTGTGCTCAATCAAAGAAGCTTAACTGTGAGAATAACAAAGTGAATACAAAAACGTGTTTATACTTAAAAGAAAGAAAAACAAACAAACAAACAAACAAAACGAACAAACCAAAAAATAAATACCTTAAATACTAAATCTAAATCTAAATCTAAAGAAATAAGCCTCCAAATGGCAAGTAAAATTTAGCGAGCGGATATCGCATTATCTTAAAAAGGATACTTAAAAACTCCACAAAAAAGTAAATGCTTGAAAAAAACATATATATATATATACCTTTAAAAAAAACTAGCTTAATACGAGTAATATTAATATTTACGATATAAAACAAAAACAACAAACAATTTTATTCAAATTGCATCGAATTTTTCTTAAACAGCAAACAAACAATCTTATTTCTAGGACATCAAATTTATATATATATATAAATATATATACATACGTATTTATACATTCCAAAGCACAAGAAAACGCAAAATTTAGTCAAGAACAAAAGACGAGATCAAAGGGAAACGCGAAAGAAGAAGAAGAGGAAAAAACGACTTAAGCATTGAAATTTGGGGAAGGATTTCAAGGTTTAACTTGGTTTTTGTGACAACACAATTTAAAATTAAATTTATATATATACAAACATAAGATTTATGAACACTCTCGAAACACTGATTTTTCTATTTACATCAATATAAAAAAATAATGTTGAAGGCAGACTTTAAGTAAGCGAATTTTTAATAAGCGAAAATCATAAGAAATATTTAAAAAAAAAAATTATATACATCAATATATGCTTTATTTACTTTAATATTTATACACGAAAAGAAAAAACCTACATTAAAAAAGTTACAAAAAAAAAACATTATTATATACACTTGTATGAAAGTCTAGTGAAATTCTATGCGATAAATTCATTTACACTCTACCAAAAAAAAAAAAAACAAAAACAAAAACAATTTTATACATATACCAAGCAAAAATTTTGAAAAATCTAATATATATATACATAAATAAAGAATAGCTGAAAACATAATCGCACATCAAAGCCATAGTGGAAAGAATTAAATATATACATATATATATAGAGTATATAATAATATATGAATGAAAAGGCGATAGATTTCAAGATTTCTCATGTGACTCATTTATTGCTTCTAGCAGCAACAACAACAACAGTAACAAACAAGAACAACAACTAGAAGTTGAGCGTAGTTTTAGTATTGAACAAAGCAAAAGCAAATAAAAAAAAACAAAAAAAAAAAACTCAAACCAAAACAGTAGAAAGAAAAATGTTAATCGTTAAGTAAATAAATACATTGCATACTAAAAAAGGCATTAATAAAAATACTTACACATGAAATGCTTCTTTTCAAAAGCTATAAGAAGAAGAAACGCTAGAAGAACAACTTCGTATATTATACATATAAAGTGCATATATATACACATATATACAAACCAAATATATAGATTTATATTTAAAACTCAGTTCACTATAATACAAACTATATTACCATAACTTACAAAAAATAAACAGAAACAACAAAAAAAAGCATAAACTACAGTCTTCATTTTTTAAAGTGTGGTTCCCTTATATACACTCAGCCTGCCCTCCGCCAGCTGATCCGCCCGATCCCGATCCCGTTCCCGTTCCCGGTCCGTCGCCTGCTCCGACTGCTTGCCGAGCACCCGCTTCCGATAGCTCTGCTCGGCCACGTAGCGCAGGTGCTTGGCGCTGCCGGCGCCCGTCTTCTCCACGAACCGGTACAGATGCCCGTTCCGCCGCTGGAGCAGCTCGTGCGGATGCCCCAGCTCGACCACCCGGCCCGCGTCCATCACCAGCACCCGATCCGAGTCCATCACCGTGTGCAGCCGATGGGCGATTGTCAGCACCGTGCAATTGGCGAACTTCGTGTGAATCGCCTCCTGGATGAGCTCGTCCGTGCTGCAAAAGGAAATAAGGATAAATATTTTTTTTAAATTTATTTTTTTTTTTTTTATATCTATTTAATCGATTTTTAAGGGAGGAATATTCACAGAGGAATTTTACATTAATGGAAAGTTTTAAGTGTTAATAGGTGTTGAGCAATTTCTTTGCTGCTATGGGGTGTTATCGACTGCGCTATACTCTGTTTATGCCTCAACAATCCAAAAGTGTTTTCTGACAGTAATTATACAAAAAAATAATAAATTTATAATAATAAGCGATCGATTAAGAACTAAATTTTGATTCTCCTTTTAATCAAACTCCAAGACTTCAAAAAGTTATGCAACAACAGTTACTTCCCCAGCTAATTGTGAAACATTTTTTTATACGGCATTAGAACCCAGGACTAACCTGGAATTAAGATGATACCTCCCCATTAACTAACTTAACTTACTCTGTGACAAAATACAATCTAATTACTCAGCAAGAATTATTTGAAATATTATTATTAAATATTGATTAAATTTTTATTAAAATCATGCTTGCTTTACGTGGATTCGAACCTAAGTTCCCATCCATTTATTTCTGTTTAATCTCCTATCCTATCCTATTTGTTCGTAATAACAATTTTATTTTATGTCAATAAGTTTATCAGTTTTTTCGTAATTAAATTTAATATTTTGTCTAAAATAATATTTGCTTTCGTGATGAAATTTTAATGTTTAGTCAAAAAGATTTATGAGCAATAACAAAAAAAATTCTTATCAATACTTAAAATATGTCTTCAATAATAAATACTGAGTTAATAGAAACCAAATTGTTAAAATATATTATATATTGATTTGTACTTGAAATTCCATCTATTTATAGAAAATTCTAATATAGTCTTTTAAGTGTTCAAATTCAAGATTTACTTAATGAGAATTATGTTTAATTGCTAAAGAATCAATTAATATTCTTTACATATTAAAACCCATAAGGATCAATCCATTAATAAAATGCACTTTGATCTAGAGATCCCAACTTAGTTATTAGTTTATATATCTATATATAATCTATGCCTACAAACTTTATATACTTAGCTAGTTTAAAAACTGAGAAAGTTATATAGTTTTGATCCCTTATCCTTAAACCCTTAATACCTTATCTATCGTGCTTATATAAAGGAGTCTCTGTTTAAACCTCCAATTTTGGAGCAGCAACGAAAGCTGATTGAACTGATTTACATGATTCAAGGATATATCCCTCACTTACTCTGGATCCACATTGGCTGTCGCCTCGTCCATGATGAGTATTGTATTGTGCCTTAGGATGGCGCGCGCCAGGCAAATCAGCTGACGTTGACCCATGCTGAAGTTGGCGCCTCCATCGTGCAGTCTGTGGCTGAGGCCGCCCTTCAAGGCGGCCACAAAGGACTTCAGCTTGACGGCGTCCAGCGCCTGCCAGAGCTCCTCGTCCAGCTGCTGCTCGAACGGATCGAGATTGTAGCGCAGCGTGCCGGAGAAGAGCACAGGATCCTGCGGTATGATCGAGATGCGACTGCGCAGATCGTGCAGGCCCAGCCTGCCGATGTCGTAGCCATCGATCTCGATGAGGCCCTCGTTGAGTGCGAGGCGGAAGAGCGCCTGGACAATGGAGGATTTGCCGGCGCCCGTGCGGCCGACGATGCCCAGCTTCTCCCTGGAGTGTATGGTAAAGCTGAGGCCCTTGAGCACATAGTGTCCTTGGTCGCTGTAGCGCAGCCGCAGATCCTGAAAGTGCAGCTGACCCGCGCTGGGCCAGCGGGCGGGCAGATTGACAGCTGCCTCCGTCTCGTAGGAGGGCTCCGGCGGCAGCTGAACGTACTCCAGCACGCGCTCCACGCTGGTCATTTGGTTCTCCAGCTCGACGGTCTGCCGCATGCCCTCCTGGCAAATGATGCCCAGCGTCATGGCCTGCGTAATGGCCAGGCCCACGTCGCCGCTGTAGTAGCCCCGATCGAACACCAGAAAGCTGAACGTCACCACCAATATATACAGCACACAGATCAGATCCGTCCAGAAGGCGAAGGCGCGATTCACACTCGCGTACAGATAAACTGCCGATGTGTTCTCGTTCTGGTAGCTGTGGAAGTCCCGCTCCAGGCGCTTGGTGGCGCTCAGGGCGCGAATTGTGGTTAGTCCTTTGAATGTGGAATTCGTGTGCGAGTAGATCGGACTGCGAGCTGTGGAGTGAAGGCAGTTTAAATAGGGTTAATAACAATTTTAAGCACTCGAAGTAACTCTGATCAAAGATTAAAGAAAATCAATCAAATATATTGTATATAAAAAGATTATATGACCATGGTCTATTAGACGATAAAAAAGACTTAAAGTCCTGGAAGGACCTCTCATATAGAGTAACAAATTGATAGCTAAATTCATTTAAATATTTGGAATGATTTAAGAATTTGTTTTTTGTTCTGTTTAAACGCAACTACAAAAAAAAAAAAAAAAAAAAAAAAAAATTATAATCTAATGATAGATTAACTTGGGTATAACTTTGATAAAAAAAAATGTCCCTTTAGAGAATAGTTGTATTATAATATGTCAGCAATAAAGGGCTCCCCTCTACTCACAAATGGTCTCGATCCTTTTGAGGCTTCGACTGGCGCCAATGTACAAACTCCTGGAAAAGTAGAGCAGGGCAATCATGATGAGCGCTGGAATAAGCAGCCAATAGTTGGCGGTGCTGACCACCACTAGCACGGCCAAGCCATTCACAAAGAACTCCAAGGATTCCATCATGGACTGCGGCAGGCTGATATCAATGGCCAGGATGTCGCTGGAGAAGCGATTGAGGATGCGGCCTGAGGTGGCCAGCGTGAAGAACTGCATGCTGGCGCGTATGATGCCGCGGAAGAGGAAGTTGTGGACGCGCAGAGAGATGCGCAGGCACATCATGAAGAAACCGAAGGTGCGCAGCATATACAACAACAGGGTGCTCACGATCAGCACGCCGTACAGGGTGACCAGGCGAGTGCGAATGCGACGTCGCTCCATGGGCGGCTCCGTTTCATCCGGTTCCGTTTCCTCCCAGGTGGCCCTGAGCGTAGAGTGAGAGATGCGATGTTAGATTGATTGGGTATATTTATTTACTTATTTAATGAATAAAATGGATTTAAAGGATGATTATACTCAGTGCATAATACCCAAAAATAAATGTGAATTGTGAAACGTATATAGAGATAGAGGATAATATTTTCTAGTAGGTGAAAAGGGAGCAAAGAAGCTTAGACGATCTAGAAAAAAAGATGAATCTAGTCTAACAGATAATAGCTTAACAATAGGATGATTTAAAAAAAATTTATCTTTAGATAGCAATTGTATTCGTCCCTGTGCGATATGTTTGTTACCTATCGATAAAAGGAAAACGCCCTCTGGCGTAAAAAAAGAAAAGAATAAGTAAGCACGCGTCACGCTTGGAAGCGAGATGGACATAGAAGAATAAAGTAACGGAAGATTGAAAAGTAAAAATATGGTGAGATAAAAGTAAACTAGGATTAAACTGTTTAAAACAAGTATTCGATCCTGTTGAATTTAATATATGTTAACTTAGTCTTATGCTCACCACTTGGATAGAAAGATGTCCATGGTGGCCTCGAAGCCGCGCGCCAGCAGAAAGGCGAACAGGATGAGCAGCACCAGCAGCGGCAGGCCGAGCACGGCAAAGTATTGCTTGTATGTGGACAGTTTGACGGAGCCCTCCAGGGGCTGCTCCTTGTAGCGCTGCTCGTGGGCGTCCAGCTGGGGCTGTGGCGGCGGCGCAGCCTCCTCGTAGATGCTGTCGGCGCGGACAGCGCGCAGCTTGGCGGCCTCGCTGTCGTTGGCGACGGACATGCGGAAGCGTATGAGCTTCTTGAGCGACTCGTAGCGACCCTGGATGGAGGCGCGACCGCCCTCCATGAGAACCATGTGATCGGCGTGGCGCAGCAGGGGCACGCGATGCGTGACCAGGATGCGTATCTTGTCGCTGAGGAACTCGTTGAGGCAGCGCTGCAGCAGCAGGCGGCCCACGTGCGTGTCGACGGCGGACAGCGGATCGTCCAGCAGATAGATGTCCGCCTTGCGATAGACGGCGCGGGCCAGGCTCACGCGGGCCTTTTGGCCGCCACTGAGGCTGGCGCCGGACTCGCCCACAATGGTGGCGTCGCCGTGCGGCAGCTGGTCGATGTCCTGGTCCAGCAGGCAGACGCGCAGCACGTCCTTGTAGCGCCGCTCATCGTACGGCTCCATGAACAGGATGTTCTCGCGCAGGCTGCAGCGATTCAGCCAAGGCTCCTGCGGCGCATAGCTGATCAGGCCGTTCAGCTCCACGCTGCCGCTGATGATGTCCAGCTCGCCGAGCAGGGCAGCGAGAAGCGTGCTCTTGCCGGCGCCCACAGTGCCAACGATGCCCACGAACTGTTGCTCCTCGGCCTGGAAGCTGATGTCGTCGATGTGCCACTGGCGCTTCTCCTGGCTGACACGATCCCAGCTGGCCGTTAGCTGACGCAGCGTGACGCTCTTGCGCAGCGCCAGCGGATTGTGCATGCGTCCAAAATAGTTGCCATGCTGCACATCGTCGTCCACATCATTGAAGTTGGCCACGCCGCCATCCGCAGGATCCTCGTGCTGCAGCAGAAAGTCCAGCAGGCGACGCGCCACAACACAGGTCTCCGCCCAGGAGTTGACGGCCAGGGGCCACAAATGCAGCAGCGAGTGGTTGAGATGATCGAAGTAGCTGGAGACGATGAAGACCTTTTGGGCGGTGACGATGTCGCCGGTGAAGACGTAGGCGACCAGGCAAAGGAACAGCGACAGCTTGGAGATCATGTCGGTGCACTGGAGCGCCGCATAGACGTACATGGAGCCGCGTATGGCGGTCATTTCTTTCTTGCGCACGCGCGCTATCAGCTTGGCAAAGGACTTCTCCCAGGCGTACATCTTGATCACCTGCATCGCCGAGATGATCTCGTTCATCAGCTTGACGCGCTCGTCGCCATATTCCGCCGAGAGGCGCTTGAAGCGCGCCGTCGCCTTGGCCGCCCACACCTGCAGCGGTATGAAGAGTATGATGGTGGCCATGCCGACCAGGGCGGGCCAGCCGATCACCTGGTAAATGATGTAGCCAAAGACCAGACCCTCCAGCGGACCCTTCCACAGTTCGTGGAAGAAGTAGAAGGTCTCGTTGAACTGCGGCAGATCCG
The DNA here is from genome assembly GCA_004143845.1 of Drosophila lacertosa. Taxonomy (NCBI): domain Eukaryota; kingdom Metazoa; phylum Arthropoda; class Insecta; order Diptera; family Drosophilidae; genus Drosophila; species Drosophila lacertosa. The sequence continues at coordinate 22,781 of SCDZ01000624.1, read as the reverse complement.
TCGCCATTATGGCAATGGCGTAGCCGCTCATCCCGCTGTTGTCGGCCGCGACGGAGACGCGCAGACACTTGCGGTAAACGAGGCCGGCGCTGGCGAGCCGTATGCGGGCGCCCACCTCAAACAGATGGAACATAAACGGATGGTAGCACAGCGCCTTGATCAGCGAGCAGAGGACGACGCCCGTGGCGTACAGATAGGCTGCGGTCTTGGAGTTGTCATCGGTGCCATCGGCGAAAAAGGACACCAGCTTGCCCAGCAGCAAAGGCTGCAACGTACTATAACACAAAGTTAACCATGTAAAGGAGCCGATCCTTAATTACTTACTGCAACAATATCTCCAGCAGCGAGTAGAGTATGCAAATGGGCACAAAGCTCGTGCCGTATGCCTTGAAGATCATGTGCAGGACACTCGGCTCGGGCCGTTTCAGTTCGCGCTCCCAATAGCCCAGCAGAGAGTGCGACACTTGAGTGCTATCCAGGCTGGGTATGTGCGCGTACAAATCCGCCGGGTTGATGCTCTTCCCATGACCCTTGCGCAGAATCTCACGTGACCAGCTGGTTGAGTAAAAGCGAGTGGGGAAATTAAACTAGGAATACCAGCTGATATCTATCTAATATCTATTAACTTGTGTGGAACCAATCAAAGGACAAGTCGACTTGGATCAAAGATGCACTCGCTCGACTACCCAGCTACAATTATTACAGGATATCAGTAGAAATCTTTGATAAAAACGTTATCACTGCTAATTCCGACGAACTGTCTGTTCTGGCTAAAGCGTTTCCATTCACAAGAAACTGTGGCACGTTCTAAAATTCTAATAAATACGTAAATTGACAGCCAAGCGTTGCGACGCTGTCATAAATCTGGACGCGATTTGCTCTTCAAAGCTTATCTTATCGGGACAGTTGGCTGGCGACAGGCGGCAGGAGCTGATCGCGCATAACACACATGTTGTAAACGTTTTGCAATTACGAAATTGGCTAACATTGCGTATACGTTATATTTATATATTTTGCGTATACGCAAGCATTTAAAATTTATGGTTTTCTGATCATCTTAAGACTGATATCGAGATTTACGAGACGCGCACTCACATTAAAAACCATTTGGAAAAGAAATTCGCTTCAAGCACTGGATTTGGTTTGCGTGCCTCCTTTGTCGCGCACATTGTTTGACATGGGCCAACTTGCAGCTATATATATATATATATATCTTATGTCACATAGGAGTACTTCTTTCTTTATTTATCACACACGAATCCTTGAGCACAATTCGCACTGTTGGCCGTTGCCTTTGCCGCTTCGCTCGTAACTGATTTGGCATTGGCGAAAGGCATTTGATTTTTAACTAAATGCCGTGCGCTACGTTCCCGAATCATCGCTATAAATCAATGATCCGGGCTACCCTATCGCGCCACTTGGTAGCTGTTTTATCTTAATGCCCCCTGACAGCAAATCATCAGCCGCGCTGCAGTCGCAACCACAGCTCGCGCGTCGCGGCATTATAAATATGGCCAATGCCCGAGCCAGTTCCAAATACAAACAGTGAGTAATACTTAACTTGGATACCCTGTAAACAGTCTAATCAGCTTATAGAAGGCGTATAAACACAATATTAACTTTTTTCTGCTCTGTTTATCAGTCTAAGAATTACTAAAACCCAATTATATAGAAGTCTTTGTATATAAGGCTATATAACTGTTCAACAAATCTATAAATATCTATTTTTTTTAGTATATATTAACTACATAAAAGTGGGTATATTTTTTTTTAAACATATATAAACTATTCAACTTTTAAGCTATTTTGTTCTACCATCTAAATCTGATTTATAAGCGTTATAATCCTAAATTATTTAGCTTATGGTCACATTTAAGTGTCATTTTTAATATTTAAACATTTTTAAATAATTATTATAGAGTACCTACCAGTCAGTCAATAAAGCACTCTTACTTGTATTATTATTTTTTTACACTTTAATCAGTAATTCCGAAATTTGTTTTATTACACTTTTTAGCTATTGACAATTTCGATTGGAGCTCGTCCCCCACTCAACGAAAAGTGTTTTTCATAAAGTTTTTTATCTGTCTGTTTGGGATGTACGATATGTACTATTGTCCGTTATATGCGTATAAATATATATGTATTAATATCAGCAAATAACACTCGACTAAGACAAACAAAAAATTAATTGAATATTTGATGTAATAGCTCTGAGGTGCTTTATTTAGATTTTTTACGTCATTGCAAACAAATATAAGTGAAATGTCATAATGTAGCAATACAATATATAAATATATACACTTTCTAGTTTTACATACATATATATGAACACATAGCGGAGGCAAACAGTAAGTTATCCTAAAGGAATACGATCACAATTCAAATTGTAAGTAACAAGTTAACAATTAAACCATGCTTACTAAACGTGTACAAACTTATATACAGAAGTAGAGGCAACAATTACAAGTATAAGTTGAAAATACAAATTAAATATAAATACAACATAACATTAATCATTTTCATCAGAAAATACAAATTAAATATAAATACAACATAACATTAATCATTTTCATCATACTTTCCGTATGCAATCTAATACATCTTCAGTTAGTTTTTATGTTAGTTTTCCTACTCCATCTTCTCTAGCATCTCGGCTGGCACATTTATCTTTTCTGCCAGCAGGCGTCCATCAAGCAGCCGCTTGTTGTAACTGTCCTCGGCCGCCTGTTGGAGCACATTTGCCGTCGCCGCGCCCGTGTTGTCCACCAAGTGGCGCAGATAGCCGTCGGCCCTTTGCAGCAGCTCATAGGCATGGCCCAGTTCGCGCACCTCGCCCGCATCCATGACCAGCACACGATCCGAGTCCATAACCGTGTGCAGTCGATGGGCAATTGTGAGCACCGTGCAATTGGCAAACTTGGAGCGTATCGTCTGCTGGATCAGCTTATCAGTTCTGTGAGAGAGAGCAGAACTTTAGCATACTTTATTTCTATTAGATCAATTATTGGAGCTTACTCTGGATCCACATTGGCCGTGGCCTCGTCCAGTATGAGCACACGATTGTTACGCAGTATGGCGCGTGCCAGGCACACGAGCTGACGCTGACCCACGCTGAAGTTGGAGCCACCATCGTACATGCGACAATTGAGTCCACCCTTAAGGGCGAAGACATAAGAACGCAGTTCGACATCGGTCAGCGCCTTCCACATCTCTTCGTCCGTGCGCTCATTAATTGGGTCTAGATTATAGCGCAGCGTGCCCGAGAATAGCACGGGATCCTGTGGTATAATGGAGATGCAACTACGCAAATCGTGTAAGCCCATGTGCTCAATATCCACACCATCTATGCGTATCATGCCCTCGTTGCAGGCCAAACGGAAAATGGACTGTATGATGGAGGATTTGCCCGCGCCCGTGCGTCCCACAATGCCAATCTTTTCCTGAGACTCAATTGTAAAGTTCAGATCCCGCAACACAGGCTCCTGATTGGGTGAATAGCGCATCCTGAAGTTGATGAACTCTATGCGTCCCTTGGTGGGCCACTCGGACCTGGGTTTGTGTTTCTCGGGTGTGTCTAGTGGAGGCTCCGATGGCTGCTCCGCATATTCCAGCACACGTTCCACGCTGGTCATCTGATTCTCCAGCTCGGCAGTCTGGCGAATGCCCCACGGGCACATCCCGAACAAGTTCGTACAATTCAATATAGCCATGCCAACATCTCCGCTGTTGAACCCGTTGCGCAGCAGCAGGAAACTGAAGATGACCGCTGCCATAAAGCCGAGGCACGACATGGCCGTCCACAAGGCAAATGCACGTGAGCAGGAGAGAAAGACAAACCAGGCAGAGGTATGCGCATTCTGATACTCGTGAAACTCATGCTCCAAGGCGCTCTCTCCCTGCAGAGCACGTATGGTGGCTAGTCCCTGAAACGTTTGGTTTGTCAGCGAGTAGACAGGACTGCGAGCTGCAAAGAGAAAAAGAGGATTAAATTATAGAGTCAAGATAAAGGTCAATACTTGGACATACCTATACCCTCCAGTCGTTTAACACTGCGACTGGTGTTCACATAGAGGTAACGAAGCCAGGCTAAAATTACGATCATCACGACATCGAGCAGCAGCAGCCAATGATTAGCAATGGTCACAATGATCAGTATGCCGGAGACATCGAGTGCAAACTGCAAAAGCAAGTAATATATTATTGGTATAATACATATGTATGTATTGTTTCTATTCATATAGCTTACAATCACGCCATCCAACAGCGTGCGCGGCAGAACTGTGTCCACCGTGCGTATGTCCTTGGAGAAGCGATTCAAGATGCGACCCGAAGAGTTTGTATTAAAGAAATACATTGTGGCGCGCGTGATGCCGCGGAAGAGACGATCGTGCAGACGCAACGAGATCCGCAGACACAATCTAAAGAAGCCAAAGGTGCGCATGAAGTAGACAATCACCGTTGCGCTGAGCATTAGACCATAGTACAAGACCAGCTGCTGACGAACGCTGTACTCGACGCTACCGTAGCTTGCCGCTGGTGCAGCTGTGTTCACTGTACCATTTAAAGGTGTCTCTGTGGACATGTCCAACGTGGCATTGGCAGCCGGACCACGTACGCTGCCATTGATCGCTATCTTTTCCTCCCAAATGACCCTGAAAGAGCAAATAATATGAATTGGTAACCCTTAAGCGCATAAGGAAGCTTAGTTGTTGCAGAAGACAGGGTTGTATTAATGAAATAAGTTTTTTCGTTAAGTTTTATTTAACGACGGAATTGTTCAGCTCATTCGTTTTGTACTTAAGCACTTCATTTTCATGTTGTGTACTACTATTTGACTTAACGCAAATAATTAGTATGTTGAAACTCAGAAAAATAAAGTTAACTTGTTGCGCAGTACCGGAGTTGTGTCAAATAATAAGCATCGTTCGTTAATTGTTATTTAACGAAGAAATCGTTCAGTTAGTTCGTTTCGCTCTTTTTGTTCACAAGTTTCAGTTCCAATAACGTTCATTTTGTTCAGTTAAGTCCTTTACTATTTAAGTGCCTTATTATTTTGTAATTTAAGCAAATAGGAGTAATTTTTAAAACTTACCAGCGCGACAGGAAGTAATCCAAGCCCGACAGCATCGCTCTAGTGGAAATGAAGAGTATAACAATCAGACACAGCAGAAACCTGCTCTCCAGCGCCTTGAAGTAGGCGGCATATGCGCTCAACTTGACAGCGCCCACGCCCTGCTCCTCCTCGTTGAGCTCCTCCACAGCTTCTTCATTGGGTCGCAGCAGTTGGTGATCTTCCATGCTCTTCTCAGATTCGCTGCGCGACATTTGACTGCTGACACTGTGCGTATCAATGTCGCAGCCGTCGTGCGATTGCTCCAGAAACTGGAATTGGCGGGAACGCTGCAGCTGCTGATAGCTGCCTTGGGCCACAATCTTGCCGGCGGACATCAAGAGCAGATGCTCCACATCGAACAGGTATTGCAGCTGGTGCGTGACCAAGATACATATCTTATTGGACAGAAAGTCGCGTATGCACTTCTGGAAGATGTGTTTGCCCACGTGCGCGTCCACGGCGGAGAGCGGGTCGTCCAGCAAATAGATATCTGCCTGGCGGTAAACGGCACGCGCCAGATTCACGCGCGCCTTTTGACCGCCGCTGAGGCTGACACCGCGTTCGCCCACCACAGTCAGATCGCTCCTGGGCAGCAGCTCCAGATCACGCTGCAGTGCGCAGACTTTGATTACTTCTTTGTAGCGCCGCTCGTTGTAGTCCTCCACGAAGACAATATTGTCGCGTATGGTGCCCTCGAAGACCCAGGGCTCTTGTGCGGCATATGAGACTTTGCCATGAACAGACGCCACGCCCTCATCGATGCCCACCTCGCCGAGCAGCACATTTAGAAAACTGGACTTCCCAGCTCCCACGGGGCCAACGACAGCTGTCAACGTCTGATCCTGAATGTCCGTACTGAAGCTTTCAATGGCACAATTGGAGTGCCCATCACTGGCGTCCCACGAGGCGGACACGCTCTTCAGGATAACACATTTCTTTGACGCCTCAGGGCAAAAGTCTCGCGTTCGTTTTGGGTGTGAGGATTTACCATTGACCGAAAGTAAACTATTTAGCTCAACATGATTTACTTTGTCTTCCTTGGCTTCCAGATTGATGGATTCGGTTTTTTCACCTTCCAGCAGGAATTCCGTGCAGCGTCGCGCCGAGACCAAAGCCTCCGCGAGAATAGTTAGGGATTCCGGCCAAATGAAGACCATGGAGTGGTGCAGCATATTAAAGTAGGAGGAGACCATGTAGACCTTTCTGGCGGTCAGCACATCGCCCAGATAAACATATGAGCAGAGGGCGAGGAATATGGATGCCGGCGAGATCACCGAGATGCAACGAATTGTGGCATTAACATAGGAAGTGCCGCGTATGGCCTTGACTTCCTTGTAACGCAGCTGGGCAACGAGACGCACAAAGGACTTCTCCCAGGCATACATTTTGATCACCTGTATACCCTGTATAATTTCATTCATCAGCTTGACACGCGAATCTGTGCGCTCCGCGGTTTGCTGGCTGTAATGCGCTACCTTCTTGGCCGCCCACGCTTCAAGCGGCACAAAGCTTAGCATAAACGAAACGCCAATCACGGCAGATATGCCGATCTCGCGGTACATGATATAGCCCATGAGCAGCGATTCCAATGGTCCCTTCCACGTGTCGTGCAGCGAGCCAAGTGCCCGATCGAACTGATCCAGATCGTTGGATAGTATATTGATGGCCCGAGCGCGGATGCCATCCTTGCTGCTGCTCGTCGAGACCTGCAGGCACTTGCGGTAGACCAGGCCGGACATCGCCAGGCGCAGCTTGGCGCCTATTTGGAAGATGTAAAAGAAGAGCTGGTGGATGGACAATACTGGCACAAATATGCTCAACACAATGCCAAACGCATAATAATACGCTTCCGATTCGCTTATCGTGTTCTGACCTACGGTAAAATAACTAACCAGGCAACCCAACAAGATGGGCATAAATGATCTGCAATCAAAAATTTTAAGAATTAGCCAATATCTTTTATTATTGTTTTTTCTTATATACTTGCAACAGGCTTCGAAAATGGAAAAGAGTAGGCCCAGTCCTACAACAATCCTGCCATAAGCCCGAAATATCATGCGTACAACGGAAGGATCTGCTCGCCTCTTCTCGTCCTCCCACAAATCACTAAATTTACTCGTCACGAGTTCGCTGTCCAGCGTTTTCCTGTGCTGGTAGAGCTCCTCGTCTGTGAGTGGTCCTTGGAGACCACGCTTGAACATATCCTTTATCCACCTAAAATTAATTAAAATTAGTTAATCATTTATGTTATATACAGAGAGCAAAGTTAATCCTTATTAACAAAAATTACTGACTTCTCGAAAGAGAGTTAGATTATATTTTTAACTACAAATTTATATTGGTAGAACACGTTTTGCTTTCGACTATTAGAGATTAAACAGGTACAAATATAATATGTTTGATATACATTTAATCATATCAAATGTTGTTCCAATAGCTCTACGATAAAGTATGCTGAAGTAAATTATTATGTTCTTATAGAAGCATAATTAATAGTTGGTTACTTTGATTAAGATAACGCATACGAATAGAATGTGATTATGATTTGACTCTTAAGTCTTCTGACTGGATTGCAATAGACAGACACATATATACTATATATACCGTTACATTTATACTAGTTCCTACATATGCTGAACACAATTGTACTTTTAAGCTCAACAAAGTTATGATTTAAAATATTTGCGAAACATAAAATCCAACAATTCCAGACAGGCAATCAACAAATTAGAAAGAACGGTTATCTTTGGGGCTGCAAAGATTATAAAAAAAAACCTAGCAGACATGCGAAAGATATGCGCTATGGATCTACAGTTAACTGTAAAATTATGATTTTTATATGTTGGTAATGTTAAAGGGACAGAAACGTTGTAGAAAAGTTGTCGGTTAAGTAATATGGAGGTTTGTTTAGGCTGACCTCGGGATAAGTTCATATTAACTTTCTGACACAAAATAACAGATCCATGTAAAATATAATTCCTTTTACTCACCAGAAGCTCCATCGTGAGAATATATTAGCCTTGGTATAGGGATTTGTTGGACGTACAATCTTTCTTCTGCTGCTGTTCATAATATGTTTTTTTGTCCTATTTGTTTAAGGCACAATTATCACAGCTGTTTACCGTTAGAACACTAGCTCTTTGAGAATATCAATATATAACGGACCTGATTAACGTCCGCTCGGCGCGGCCTCTGCAATGGCAATGAATGAGTAGGTGAGATCAACAGAATAATTTTGGAAAGCCGTCTGCCAAATAAGATAAGGAACGACAAGAGAGTATATGTCTGAACGGTTGATAAAGAGAGAGCTAACATTTCTTGTGGATCCTATTGGGGGTATATTTATAAATTAGCGCAAATTTTACTAAAAAAATAAAAGCTGGGCATTTTGCCATCATAATTATGTAAAAAAATGTGGCAAATCTTCAGTATAAGCTGGTTTAAAAAATTCTTAATTAATAATTTAAAATGTTTGCTTCCCGCCAAATATCTTCAAACATTATTCAACACTTAACCGAATAATCGGTTCCGTTTATATGTGAACTAGTAGTTCAATGAACTTAGTAAATGAACTAATTGATGTTGGCATACATATTATTTATATTCTCTACAATAACATTTAATATATTGTTTTTCAAAACATTTATGCACAAATTGGCGTATCATATATTGTGGGCCATAATTGTTAAGATAAAGCAATCAAATATGATAAAATATAAATGTAAAATAATTGTTCAAGTGCGGTTCCGGACTCAAAAGTCGGCGGACATAAAAAAATCAATTGAACTGATTCAGCATTCTGAATCAAAATTGCCAGCTCTTATGAGCACCAGCGGCATTCACTACGAATCGCAAACAATTCAAGACAACTGTTCAACTTTAAAAATGCTTAACATTTTAATTACTTTACGCTTAAACTTAATACATTTTTGTTTTTGATTTTTAAACCTTAATAGTACGTTCGGAAAATGTTTCATATACCATATACATAAATGAGCAGTTAAACCGTCTAATTTTTGTTCTATTCCATTACGTATTCCAAATCCAAGGCAGCCACATGACCGGGAAACAGATGCGCCTTGTGCATCGGCACCTGTACAAAATAACGTTCGCAGAACTTGGGATTACGTCGGGAGAGCACTTCGCTGAGTATGACATTATAGCTTATTTTCTTTGTTATAAGCAAGCGACGCGATTCTCCGGAGCCGTAGCTACTGGACTTGAGGTTAAATTTGCCAGCAATTCTATATAAAAAAAAAAGAGTAGTTTAAATAAAATAGTGTCAGTTTAAGGGCCTATTTCACTTACTGATGAAACGTGGCGCGTTCTTCCTTAGAGAAGGTTGGCTCGAACTGCATGTCACGCATATCATCCGAATTGACATAGTTCTCTAAAAGTTTGCGGTAATCGGCTTGATGGGCACGCGGATCGCTGGAGCCCAGACCCATGCGATTGTTCTTGAGCAGGTAACTACAAGATGAATCATTACATATGAATTTAAGATTCGGTTTTAGCTTTTGAATATCACACTCACCCGACGGGCTCCTCGCGTCCTTGTTTTTGGCGCCCCAGGCCGCCGCCAGTCCAGCCCATTAGGCGCATCATGTGGTAGCCCTTGTTGGTGGCACCCAACTTCGTCTCGCCCGCCTCAAGATTGTCTGCCGACTCCTTGGTTACGTTTATCTTCACGCCCTGCTTGCTCTTCTCCACCTTGATGGTCTCACGCGCCGCATTCAGCTGTACAAGTGTAAATGTTTGCACTTAACTATGTATGCACATTTATCTTCTGGGTCTACCTTTATGCTGTAACAATGCATCTGCAGCAGGAGCATCGCCTGCTTGTATGCGGCTAGTTTGGCTGCTTTTAAACTCTCGCCCATGCCGCTGGCGATAACCTCGTCGTTTACCAGAATCTCCGCTTTGGTCATTTCATCCGTTTGCTGTGCACTCTGACGTTCATCGTATTTCATTTTAACAATGTTGCATGCATTGCGAAGGCAGTTGCGTCCACCGGCCAGGAAAATGATGAGATTACCGAAGCGCAAGCCCTCAAAGAGATTAATTGGCTCGCCGCCGCCGAAGCATAGACGATCTCGGCTGCCGTTGGACGTTTGTGAATGGCGGTCCTGCATTGGCTGTGACGTACGTCCTATTTTTGGTTTGCAATACGTAATCATGTAGTTTGGGCTCGAGCTCATTTATAGTTATAAGTTAATTAAAAACATTTTCAGCCGTCGCAATTTTACTTCTTAGCATTAATTGTTGTTCCGTCTACCTTTGGCGCGCTGTTCCGCTGCATCCGATGCCGAGACGAATGTGCGCTTCAGTCGCATCGCGCGACTTTGTCGGAACTCTTCAGCAATCTCTTTGGACAATTCGGCGACTAGGAGCATGGTCTCCGACGGATATTTGCAGCCCATGAACTCCATGTTGACGAATGTCTGTGCCAGGCAGACCAAACGGTCTTCGTCGAAGCGATCCTTATGGGCGACCATAAAACTGCGGCGCAGCTCCCAATGCTCCTCGCTTTCGTAATCTGTTCGGTAGTCATCTACATCCCAATCGGTTTGGGATGCGGCATTTTCCGCGGTATTCTTTGATTTTTTATGTTTTTTGCTGTGCGTTGAGGTGCTGGGTTTCTCATCCTCAATCTTTTGTCGCTTGGCCACTGTCGCCATTGTCGTGTGTGCTTTATATTATTTTCAGTACAAGTAATTATGTTTTTTCTTTTTTTTTTATTTCTAAAATGAAAAACCTGGCACGCTTTACCACACACGATAGCAATGGAAATTAATCGACAGTCGCAGGCTATCGCATACACACATTGTTATCGATAACAATTTCTCCACCTGGCTCTCTCTGCCAGACTTGTGCGCCCGTGTTGTGTGTGTTTTTTGATTTTTCTGGTTTTTGTTAATTTTAATTTTGTGAACCAAGTGACAATAAAAGTCGCAAGAGTTATTAAGCTAAACGTGCATGCTGCAAGCTTCAACATCGGCCTGGAATAACGCATAAACCGCGCACATCACAACCGCAGCAGCCGCCAATATGAGCATACCCAACGAATATATTACAAAAACGGAAGATGTGGCCGAACAGGTAAATTCTCTTAGGATCATAGACCGTGAAAGTAGTTCATAATGCTGCTGCAAACAGTTGCAGTTAATTTGCAATTGGTCTGGGCAGCATTCTTTGCCAACAAAGTGGAAAAAAGCTCGCTGCCACTCGACGCAATGGCAATAGAAAACTGCCAACGTCATCCAAACGCGGCAAAGTTCGAAGCTCAATTGCAGCGCCAATGCTGGCAAAGAGTGCTCCAATGGGTCGATCAGGTCGAGCTACGTTGCTTCCAATTAGTTAGCTCATAATTTCGGCAGCGTCGAAGGTGAATTGCAGCTAGAAATACATATCTAATTGGCAATTGTTGAGGCTACGCCATATGCGTTAACGCCGTGCAGATGTGTCTGTGTGTGTGTGTGTATGCTGGTGTCTGCATTTGTGAGCGTGTGTCCATACTAGTGAAAGTGGTGAGAGTGAGCGGCATAAGCATTGCGTCGTCCATCTCGGACTAGTCAAGTTCCGTAATAAGTTTAGCAAATGAAAATCTGGCAACCCGATTCGAGATTTACATGCATGCATGCGTGTGTGAACGTTTGAGTGTGTGTGTGTGTGTGTGTTTTTGTGTGTGTCTCAATCTATCAATATTCAAATTATGCATTGACCGATCAACTCAAGCTAGGCATGAAAACCCGTTACATGCCAAAAGAGAAGGAGAGATAGTGCTTTATATATTATATACATATGTAGCGCGGAAGAGCAGCTGAGCGACACGTCATGCCCCGCCGCTGTCTTGCCAAATCAACACTGTCTTGTCAAAAGTACAAAAAAGCCACGCTCCAGCGTGTTGTAAATTTCTGGGCCCTTATCAATATCAACTTAAGTGGACGCCGCCTTATCGATGCTATTCCAATAGGTTCTCACTCCATTATCCCCTATTCACTTATCAACTGATTTTGCCGGCGTACGCAAATATCACAAGTAGCAGGATATTTCTAAACCAATACACTGAACAAAATAAATCATAAATCAATTGCAGCTTTAAATTATATATGGAAAAGATCAGGAAAACTATTGTTTAATTTGAGAAAATTGAAATTCCATGACATAACTTTGCTCAGTCTGAATGAAAATATAAATAAAATAATAATATATTTGACAAACAGATATAGTTAAAAGCTCTTACGATCACTAATTAATTTATAGCAGACATTTAAAGACAGCTAAATTTTGAAGGTGAATAAAGTTATTCCAAGTGTAAAGAGCTGGGGCAAAATATGTGGTTAAATCCGCATTTCGTTGTTGAAAATTTTATGTTACAGCACTATCACAATTTACACACAGTCTCTCTCTCACACATACACACACACAACAAGTGAATAGATTATGCACTGAAAAATATGTTATCAATTAGTTTTGATGTTTAATTTTACCTCGCCGATTAGGTTATCAAGCGCGGCAAGTATGTGCTTCCAACTGTTGCAAGGCTGTGCCTCATTGCCACCTTCTTCGAGGATGGCCTGCGCATGTACTTCCAATGGAACGAGCAGCGCGAATACATGGACATGAGCTGGGGCTGCGGCAAGTTTCTGGCCACCGTCTTTGTGCTGACCAATTTGATTGGACAACTGGGCGGCTGCGGTATGGTTATGGCTAGATTCAAGGTGGACATTGCCGTCGGTCTGCTATTTTTCATCGTTGTGCTACAGGTGAGCATTCGATTATATATCTATATGTCTTCCTCTGCGACTAATCAGCATTTTATTTGACCAGACAATAGCCTACTCCATACTGTGGGACTTCCAGTTTTTGCTACGTAACTTCGCCTTAATCGGTGCTCTGCTGTTGGTGCTGGCCGAGGCTAGGATCGAAGGGCGCAGCCTTTTCGCGGGCGTACCATCGCTGGGCGACAACAAACCGAAGAACTTTATGCAGTTGGCCGGCCGCATCCTGTTGGCATTCATGTTTATCACGCTCATCCGCTTCGAGCTGAGCGTTTGGAATGTGATTCAGGACATCATTGGCTCCACCTTGATGGTACTCGTTGTGCTGGGCTACAAGACAAAGCTGTCGGCGTTAATACTCGTGGCGCTGCTGACGGTGCTCAATTTGTACCACAACGCCTGGTGGTCTATTCCATCGTACAAACCGCTCAGGGATTTCTTGAAATATGACTTCTTCCAGGTAAGTGAGAATCACTTTTTTGTTTGTTTTCGTTTTCGTTTAGTTTAGCATTTGTATTATGAATATTACAGACACTCTCCGTTATCGGTGGCTTGCTCATGATTGTATCCTTGGGCCCCGGTGGCGTCTCAATGGATGAGCACAAGAAGAAGTGGTAGAGATTGTCTAGAATTTCGCTAAAAAAAAGTAAAAATATTTCACATTTACTGCGATTAACTCTTACTGAGAACATTTAGTTAGAATTACCATAAAATGGAACAACAGGAGCAGGAGCAGCACAACAACACCTAAACAAAAGCATAAATAAGAAAAGAAAAAGATAAATGTTAATAAACTTGACTTACTGATAAATTCAAAAGGGACTTCCGCAATATCCAGGCTTTACCTTTACGGCCCACCAACAAACATTCGCGCACGTTCAACGACAAACTTCGTATATACATATATAAGACATTTCGTTTTGTACATAAAATGCGGCGATTTTATGCCCCAAATGAGAGACATTAACTGATTTTATATTCATTATAATCTGTCCACGTACACGCATAGACATACTATATATTTTGTGCAACTCTTTTTTATTTTATTTTACCTTGTACGCCCAATTTTATAAGTTGTAAAATTTTTTGTGTTTGCGTTTGTTTGATAAGATGTTCGGATTATGATAACAATGTATAAAATATGATGAATTGTACCAATTGACGATGATTTGTTTCTTTCGTTTATAAGCAAAAGTGTAATAGAATTAAATTGTAACGTTTTAATAAACAACTAAAAGGATATCTTGATTGCAGCAGTTTTGAAAATGCCGCCAATTGTTTTGTCTCGCTGATGTCGATAGCTAGCAAAAAACCAGGGCTGCGTTCTGTTACATAAAACTGTGCAAGTTATCGGTTGACCGAACAGTTATCGCAAATCGATTTGTTTTGTCAGCTGTCAAAATTTCAGCGGCAATATGCAACAAATCCGAGCAAAGGTAATTTTGAATGTTTGAACTGACATTGTAACTAAAATATGTATTAAACGCTAAAGGTGAAGCCAATTGTTGTGCCTGTATACGAACTGCCCGAGTATATTTGTGTGGAAACCAACTGCATTGGACCTAAAGACACTCAGCTATTAAGCACTAAAGGAATTGAAAAAATTAGCAAAAGACTTGCAAAAATGATCGAGCACGGAAAAATTGTTACCAAAAATATGGACTCCAGCACGCAGACAGCCAGACCAGCTAATGTTGAGCAGGGCACAATGACGTCAAATTTTCCTAAGACAATGCCCAAACGTGGCCGCGAGCAACAAACGGAGCGTCGAGCCACCGCAGATGTGGGCATACAATGCCAGCGGGACTCGTCCGACGAGTGGCTGGAAGCGGAACCGTCCATATCTAATGACACTGAGGGCCCTGAGAACGACTGTTTATTTCTGTCGTATATGAGCCAACACACGAGCATGTTTCCCAATGGCATGCTCGAGTGTTGCATCTGCGGTGAGGTGGCCATTTCTCCGAAGGAGCAATATCTTCACATGTCGCTGCACTACGGTCCTTCGGCGCTGTGCTCCAACTGCGGCCAGCTGGTGGCGCATGAGAACTTGCTGTTGACGCACAACTACAGCTGCCCGGCGCGAATCAACGCCCGCCGTCGCCCGCAAATTCACATGCAGTGTCCGCATTTGCATTGCAGTCTTATGATCACCTCCAAGCGGCAGCTCCGGCAGCATCTGCGCAAGCACCTGAACGTCAATGCCTATCACTGTCTGCAGTGCCGCAAGAGCTTCAGTTCGTCCACCCAATTCCTGGTTCATCGCCAGTTGCAGTCGGCCGGCAGCGGGGCCAACTACATTTATCTGGCCAAGCCAGCGGCGCAGTCGGCGGGTAAAAGCCGCATACATCGTTGCAGTATCTGCCTGAAGCGATTTAGCACCGCCTCTCGCTGTGTCCAGCATAGGCGTCGCTGTATCCTGCAGCACCACAAGCGACTGCTAAAGCTGCTGATGCCAGTTTAAGGATTTTATGATTAATTCGTATTTTATTTAAGTGCATAACAGTAATAAAAAGAAAATGTGAACCACTTATGAGGCCTGAACGCCGTGCGCCTTGTTAAGGCCCTGATACAGCTGCAGCTTCTCCAGGTTGAGCTCCTTGAGCGTCTGCACGGCCAGCTCCAGTTGCACCTTCTTCAGCGCATGCTCGCTGCCAATGTACTGATCGATGAACTTCAGGCAGAGCTCGTCGGCGGCAAAGTCTTGTTCCGTCTTGCCAATGGCCGTTTGGATTTCATGCTGTATGCCCTTCTCAGACGGTTTCTTCAGGCAGCTGCGCAGCTCGGCGAGCGCACGCTCAGCGGGCGTCGGCTGCAGTGCAGCCAGCTGCTCCAGCGTCTGCCTGTACTCTACGGGCACCTGATGCACCTTGTAGCTGAGTGCGATCAGCTGCACGGCATTGTGCAGATAGTCGCGACGTATCATGTCGTAGAGCAGATCGTCGATGCAGCGATGCCAGGCGTAGAAGAAGGCCATGGGTCCAAAGTGGCGGGTGGAGCGCAGCAAATCAAATTGCTTGGACTCGTTGAGATGCTCAAAGACCTTGGACGAAATGTTGTGGAACTCGGTCTCATAGGGCTCGTATTGCACCGTTAGGCGATCCAGCACAAACTCGTATTTGTGCTCGTCCAGGCAGCGCTGCAGCAAATCGTCCTCGGCGAACATGCGTGGCGTGTAGGAGCGCCGTCCATTGAGTGGAAAATACAATTGATTCAATCGTTTCCTGACGTCCAGTTTGGCGTAGGACAGAGTGCCGTCCAGGTCGCGCACAACGATCTTACGGTCCGAGCTGCGCAAACCGAACGTGATGTCTGTGAACACGAATTTGGTGTCCGCAAAGTCCTTTATTGCCGGATCCTTGGATATTATATGCTCCTTGTCTTGTTTGATTTGTACAACTGGTGGCATTTGTAGCAAATTCTTAGCCTTCTCGATAGTCTCCACAAACTCCTTTTCCAGCTGGGCGGTCGTCATGAATTTCGTTTCCGTGCGGTTGTCCTCGACGGTCCGCTTGCGGAACACCTTCTCCAGCTGCAGTTGCGTCATGGACTGAAGCAGCCGCTGCGTTTCGGCGTCAGTGAACAGCGGCTGTGGATCCTTCTCGTATTGGAGACTGGCTGCGGAAAGGGAACGTCGCGTTTGCTCCACGCTAAGCTGCAGAGCGTTCAGCTTGCGGAATTGCCTCAATATAATCATTTTTCAATTCAATAAGACCGCAAAATAGCTGCAAAACACGAGCAAGAAACCTGCGCTGTCGGCAGTGCTGTAAGGTGTCGCACAAGCGGGCACTTTGCAGCACTGCTAATTATCGATGGTTTGGACTATCGACCATCAGCTGTTTGCGCGTCCCTGGGTATAGCGAATGAAGAAGAATTTTGGCAGGTCGACGTTTTTTTTGTGCGCTGATGTTTTTTAATATTGGGCAATAAAGTTGAGTTTTAACAACAAATTGGGCTTGCAGCACAAAAGAAAAGATGAGAAATGCTAAAAAAGCGTTTGTTGCTTCGCAAAAGCGGCGCTTGGCCGACCGCGAGCGTACACAAACGGGCCCGCCCCCGCCGACCAGGGGGCAGCCAAAGCCGAAACAACGCAAAACCGAGCGGCCTTCGCCGCAGCCGTCGCCGCCGCAAGGGCCACAAAATCTGCTCGGCTTTTGCGATGAGCTGCTCTACGAGATATTCAAGTATCTGGACTCAGCCTCCATAATGGCAGTGATGCAGTAAGTAATCCACCCTCCCCCGCCTCCCACTCCACCAATATCTATTTATAATATAACTGTTATTTGTAGCTGTGCGCCACGATTTGAGAGTCTGCTCTTGGATCATCGCTTCTGGCACAACATAGATCTCAGCAATGCCCCACTACCGATGGGCATCCTCGAGGACATACTCGGCCGCGCCACGGAGAAGACGCACACCATCAAAATCTGCGGGCCACCCTCGTCGCAACATGTTGTCGGCGAATTTAAACAATTCACTTGCACGCTCACCTCGATTTTCCCCAAGGTCGCCACACAGTTGAAAGTCCTTGAGCTACAGGGCGTCAGTTTGGATTTTGAATACGTGCGTAAAAAACTAACAACCCATATTAAAATACATATAATTTATAATTCTGCTATTATTAATACTTGAGACAGATACATATATCGGAGTTTCCGGCCTCGCTCAAACGTCTAACGCTTAAGGATTGCAGCGTTAAGGTTGGAGATCATGTCAAGAGTATATTTCATACAATTGAAAAACAATTGGTTCACTTGGAGGTGGGTTAAGGCGTCCAATTGGAATTTTGTTTTCAAATTTTGCACACTTTATTCCAACAGGATTTGAGCATTGAGGATAACAATTGGTTTGAACCATACTACATAATGGCGCTCTCGAAGCTACCCTCGCTGCGCCGCCTGAGCCTCAAAGGCTGCGAATTGATGTGCAAATTTGTGCCCTACGGCAGCATGGCAGCCCGCTTTGGCTTTCAAAAATTAGAGGTACATTCGATGACCATAAAACACATAGAAAAACCTACCTTAATTTTATAACTAATTGTCGACAGATTCTCGATTTGCGTTTGACGCCCATCAACAACTCAGATCTTCAGTGTTTTAGCGCGATTGAAGGGCTCCGGGAGCTGCTGCTGGAGTCGCCGCCGGATCTGAAGCACCGAACAGAGTCGACAGCAAAAACTAGCAATGGCAAAGGCACCAGCAACGAGGAGCCCCATTGCAGTAAGTCGGAGAAACCCAAAACTTTCAACGACGACGAGCCGTCGACCTCGCGTGCAGCCATGGAGCATATGCGCGCCTGCAACATCGGTCAGAATGAAGATACCCCAGCAGGCGCGGCCAAGCCGTCGACCAAACCATTCAACTCGGGCAATTGCAATCAGAAAAAGGAGCCGCCCGGTTTCACGAACACAGGCCGACGTCTTGGCGGTGTCTCGTCTGAGTCGGACGATGAGGACACCTCGTCAACGTCTGCGTCTTCCTCCGATAAATCAGACAATGCGACCGCGCGCAACAGTCGACCCGATGCGGAAGGCAATAGGACTATACCGGCGCCACTGGTCGTCATTGCTATGCCCGGCGTGGGGCGCAATCGTTCGCCGGCACCGGCCGAGAATGCAGAGAATGTGGAAAACCCCGAACCGGCCGCAGCAGCGGGCCCAGCACCACCGCGGGCCATCATCTATCTACCGAACGGCGAGGGAGCCGATGGCCAGCGACCCCAAGGAATGGCCTCGTTCCTCGAACAGATGGTCGACCAGATACACACATTTCGCAACCAACAGTCGTCGCACAGCCGGCTAATGCCGCGCCGCGATCAAGTCATCTACATGAATCCGCAGGCCATGGCCGAGCCACTGCTGGTCATGCACTCGCGACGGCATCGCACCCAGCCGCGCGGCAACTTCGAGCAGGTTGTGCATCATCCGATGTTCTGGAATATGCTCGATCCGCTCGACAGGGACTTTGCACGGCGCATGCGCAGTCGACCGCCGCCACCGAGCGCATTGCCGCCGCAATACTTTGTCTCCGACAGGGCCATCTACAGTTTTGGGCGCGCCTCCAATCCCGTGCAGCCGGAGGTCGTCTGGATACGCAACTCGAATCGATCGCCCAACAATCGTTTGGAACGCATTCTGCTGCGCAACTATCCGCACATCACAAACTTTACGCTGGAGCATCTGTTGCAGTGCTCGCCAAATCTCATTTATATCGATGTCAGCGGCACGGCCGTCACGCTGATGGGCCTGCGCAACTTCAGGCGGCACAAGCCCAATTGCCAGGTGATTGCATCGCATTTAAACAACCCCGAGCACCAGACATCATCGTCGGCACCATCGACGGCACCATCGACGACACCATCGACACCATCATCATGGAGTTTTAGGGCCGCCATGATGCGGCGGAATGCGGAGCGGGAGCAGCAAACACCAGGCATCAATATTAACATTGACAATGAGCAGTCGTCGGATGAGCAACAAGACGAGCTCTAAACACTTATATATATAAATATATATATATTTAAATTAATCTGGGCAATGATTAGCCCATACAACCCCGCCCCGCCCCTCCCTCGAGAAAACTTCGCGTATCTTCCGCTCTTGATGGACGCTTCGGCCAGCTAATGGGTCCGCCATTCCGGTCTGTGGCACCTTCTGCTGTGGCGCAGAGTTATCTAGTATTATGTTTGGTATCTGTACTATATACCATATACTATATATATATATAAATATATATATGTATATGTTTATACACATCTTATATGTATGTCTGTCTGCCTGCTTAATTGAGTGTATAAAAAACAAAAAAACTACGTGTTAAGCATTAAACGATAAACCTTTTTTGGAATTGATAAAACTGATGAAATGTTTATTTGGTAGCCGTCGCGAGGACAAAAACAATTGTTCAGTTTCGCTTTCTAAACGCAAGAACGCAAACGAAATAACGGAAAAACGCCAAACAAGAAGTAAAAGTGTTGAAAACGCGGTGGAAACTTAATTCTCAGTTAACTTAGTGTATGCAAAAAAATTGATGTTTTGTTTTCTTTTCATTATCTTTTTGAATTAATTTGGTTTACTTGTCGTTTTCATTGTTGGACGACTCCTCCTCCTCCTCAACATCCGAATCGTCCTCGCTGTCCTCGGTCTCGGTGTCCGAGGCATCTGTGCTCTGGCAATCGGCGATTTCGCCCGTAAAGAATATCACGGCCTTCGGAATAACGCGCTCCTTCAAATAGAAGCCCAGCTCAAAGTCATTCTGCAAGATGGCCTGTTGGTCAAAAGGGGAATTATTACGATCTTCAATTTGGTTTTAGTTCACAATCCGTTTACGTTGATGTCACAGAAATTGGGATCCTCGGGATCTTCAGGCAGAGTGGGTGGCGTAAAGAAATCAAAGAACGAAGGTTGATCTGGCCGGAGAGAAAGTAGGAAATCAATATTGAAGAATTTTCTCAAGATACAAAGAAACTTTAAGTGTTGGCATTTGATTGCGATCGTGTAAGTAAATTCATAGCTTAGGTTAAGAATCATATTTTAAGGGAGAGCTTGTTTGTAATATCTAAACTAAATATTTGGCCAATATTACTTATATGAAGTATTTTTCCTATATGATGTTATATATAGAATAGATAGATGGATAGATAGATATATGGGTAATGTTTGAAAGATACATAAAAGGATGGATAGACAGATGGAGAGACAAAGTATTTTTTCTATATGATTTTATATATACAGTAGATAGATGGATAGATGGATAGTGGATAGATAGATGGATAGATAGATGGATAGATAGATGGATAGATAGATGGATAGATAGATGGATAGATAGATGGATAGATAGATGGATAGATAAGTAGATAGAAAGATGGTAAAGTTAGATAGAAAGTTGGATAGAAAGATAAATAAAAAAGATGGATAGAAAGCTGGACAGATAGATGGATAGAGAGTGGGAAGAGAGAGATGTTTAAAATGATGGATAGATCGAAAAATAGAGAGATAGAAAAATATATTAAAAGATGGATAAAATGATGGATGGAGAGATTCATAGATGGATATATAGAAAGATGGGTAAAGTTAGATAAAAAGTAGGATAGAAAGATGGATAGTTGTATGATCTCTCTATCCATATATCTATAGATAGATCGATGAATCCACATATCTATAGGTAGATGGATAGATAGAAAAATAGAGAGATAGACAGAGAGATGGATTAAACGATGGATGGATAAATAGATGGGTAGAAATATAGAAGACAATTGCTTTAAAAGCTATATTCCACAGACTTCTCTTTATATACTCTTTGTATCTGTAAATGGACCTAGAAATCCTTTTGGGGTATTTATAGGGGTTTTATGTACTATAGGGTATAGTAAAAAAAAGAAGACTTCTCTTTGGGATAGCTTCCATACTAACCATTCTTCTCACGCTCCAAGGACTGCTTCCAATCGATTTGACAGCCCTCGCACTTGACGATCTCGGCGCCATCGTAGGACAGCGGATCCTCCGTGTCGGGCACACAGTTCAGTATATAGGTCTTGGACAGAACGCGATTCTTGAAGTAATCGTTCTTCTCGAAGGTAAACTCAATAACAAACTTGACGATGTCATCGTTATAATGCTTGGTTCGAATATCGCAAAGGTGCTATATACATACAAATAAAGACTGTTTATATCTATAGTCTTTAAAGGTTCTTCATGCTCACCGATAAAATTTTCTCATCCTCCTTGCCAATGAATTCGGTATAGGAGGCCTTCAGAACCTTTAGCCAAAAGTTGGCAACATTCTCATTGGCGGTGGCATCGCCATGATTTTGTTTCTTAAACTCGCTGCGAAACAGAATGATATATAGCCAAGATATATGATATATAGTAAAGTTGGATATACTCACTCAAGTATCTTCTTGCGCTTATCGAATATTTCATTATGTTTTTGCTCATATAATTTTTCCATATTGTAAATTTCGCGCTGCATCTTCACATCCAGATTGATCGTGTCCAGATACAGCTGCTTCAGTTCACCTATAATTTTTTTCTCATCCTCGGTAAATTCCTGCCAAAAAAGCAATATATTATTTTTAGTTGTAATTGTAATTATATAAACTATTGTTTGTTTTACATTCTTCTCAGTTTTGACAATCTGCTGCGGCATGTTGACCTTTAGCTTGGTGGTGTTACGTGTGCGAAGCGGTTCCATTTTGATCTGATTGATTTGTTGTTGTTGTTGTTGTTGTCGTTGTTGTTTCACTAATAAATGTTGCTTGGCACAAATTTACGTTTGTTCTCGAAAATTTTTTAAAACAATATTCTAGATTTGACGGATATGTATTGTGAGCTGTTCTGGCACAAATGATTTTACAATGGTTCCCCCAAAGTTCTGACAACCAGTTTCGACACTAAAATCATCGCTCACTTTTGTATTTAACCCGATTTAGTATAATTAAGTTTTCCCTATGTTTATATATGTGCGTTTTTAAATAATAATAATTAGGGTTCGGTTCAGAGCTTTGAATATCTTTCAGATCAAAGCAGGCAATGCAATTAAAAAGGAGTATTTATAGCTGCTGCCTTTATTCTTTAAATTAAGAATCAAAAATAATAATACTAAATTTTTAATAATAATAATAATTATTATAAAAATAATAATAATAATAGCAAAAAAAATTAATTATTTAAAAAACTATATATTTATATTATATTATATATCTTAAATTAATTTTCTTTTTTCTATAGAATTAATGTTAAATAATATTTCTAATAATAATAAAAATTATAATAAAAAAAAAAAATAAATAATAATAATAATAATAATAATAATAATAATAATAATAATAAAAATAATAATAATAATAATAATAATAATAATAATAATAATAATAATAATAATAAT
>SCDZ01000623.1:0-84977 GCA_004143845.1 Drosophila lacertosa | reverse complement strand
ATTATTATTATTATTGTTATTATTATTATTATTATTATTATTATTATTATTATTATTATTATTATTATTATTATATTTATTATTATTATTATTATTATTTTTATTATTATTATTATTATTATAATTATTATTATTATTATTATTATTATTTTTAATATTATTATTATTATTATCATTATTTTTATTATTATTATTATTATTATTATTGCCTGTTGTGAGGTCCTTTTTTAGTACTATGTATATATCAATTTAAAGCAAGTTTTGAAATTATAATATTCTCTATGCTAAACATAATTGCTGCCACATAATTTTTTAACCTGTTGCTTTTAGTTTTATCCAGCAATAGATGACATTAATTGAAGCACGCTTCTTATTTGGTATTCAGCCTGGTCACAGTTATTTTCTTGCAGTGTTCGATTTGATCCTGTGTGATGGCTGAGGCTCACACTAAATGCCTTTATTTTTGCCACACAATTGATTTCTGCCTCGCGCTGCGCGCTGTGTGCAACAAGCGGCAAGTGTTTGGCTTGGGGTAACTTCGGGGTATCTGCGGGCGCAGCAAATCAATCTGCAAACATGCCGCCGCCAAGTGCCGACTCTGCTGAGACTGAGATTGCGATGCAGTTCGAGTTGAAGTTGGACCTGGAGTTGATGTTGAAGTTGGAGTTGCAGACCGAGTCGCAGTTCTGGGCAACAGATTTTGTAAGTGGGCTGCGGTCGACGCATCAGTTTCGGGCTGTTGCCGCATTTTGGTGCCGTAATAAATACATTTGCTGAATTTTAATGTCCTCCTCCCATTTTTCAGGCAATTTGAGCACAGCTCAGACAGCAGCCAACTTCTCCGCTCTTGAGCAGCCCTTTTTTATGTTTTTTTTTTGTTTTTTGGGTCCACTCGCAAGCTGGGATTTGTGAGCGGTTTGGCAATAAATATTTTGAATCAGAAAACATATAAATTTAGTGATTTGCCAAGTCAGTGAAGTCGACGACTATCTTGTCGCGGACCTGCGCATGAGCTGGAAGTGTTTGCTGGGTGGATTCGACGAGTTGCGATGCGGTTCAACATAAATTGGTAAATTGTTTTTGGCGGCTGTGGCGGCACATATTTTGTATATTGCATTTTTAGTTCATCTTCAACTGTCCGCGGCTGCTGCTGCCTTATGTAGGTCAAACCGAGTCGCGACTCATGCGGTAGCCAACATTCAAAGTAGGTGATGAAGTCCCCTGTGCTGCTGCCTGATTTGTGATAAGCTTCATATTTTTAGGGTTTAATTCAATGAAAGTTGCGTGCGTGCCTCCGACAACGATTGTCGTTGCCCCCAGATACGTTTCTTCCTCTTCTTCTTCTTCTTCTTCTTGGTTTGTGTTCACTGGATTCGGTGAAATTATTCAGTGCCCACCAAATTGGCACTGTGAGTGCCACTGCAACAGACACTGCCACTGCCACTGCCACTGGCTCTGACTGTGACTGTGACTGCGGCTGTGGCGTGAACATTTTTGCCCAGGCCAGAGTTCAGCAGGCCGTGCAGCGAGTTCTCTTCCTCTTCTTCTCGGCATAGCTCCTTTCTTGGCCAAGTCATAAAATTGATTTCAAGCGTTGAGCAGCAGTGAAAGCGTCCACAGCCGCCTTAACCAGCATTTTGATTGGGAAACTTATTTTAAATTAGAGACAGAATGGAAGACAACTAATTAATACAGTTTGAGATAGTTGCAAAATAAAGTTATTAACTGTTGAATAAAAAAAAGCAATATTAAATAGAAGCTGAACTTTGGTTCTAAGCTTAAAGACATCGTGAATAATATTAAAGATGTATAGGAAATACTAATTTTATAATTAAGAAATTAAATTTTATATTTATCAGAAATTTTGTATGATGAAATGTATGAATATGAAAGGTGAACCTATTTTAAAGATGAGTGGTAAAAAATGTTTTATATTTTTATGGTTTTAAAATGTATTTCTACAGAAGGATGGATTAGTTTTAGACTGCTTATTTAGTTTATATTTCTCTGGAAAGGCTGTGCCAGGGCAATCCACACACTGTTTTTTTTTTCATTTTTTTTTTTTTTGAAGGGATTTAATTTTTGTGTTATTATAAACAACAACTAAAAGAAAACTTATAAGCTAATTTTCAAATTCAAAATAAATTGATAGGCTGTAAAGACTACTATTTTCTATTAGAAACATTCGATTATCAGAAATATATTTTTACACATTTTCAGACACTTATCAGTTTTTCTACTCTTAACCAATTGAAAGATATATTTTAAATTTATATCAAGTGAAGTGCACAATTTTATAGAAAAGGAATAATAATAATAGATTTTATAAGGGGCGTCATTTATTGTGAACTTAAGATGTCCCCTTTAGGTTGGTTGTGATCTATGTTGGAGAGATTATATTTTTATAATATTTATTAGGTGTTGAGTAAATATTGAAAATGTTGCAGTTTACAGGCGAAACAACTGTTAAACTTTTGTAATCTTTTTCAAGCAGACTTTCATTTCAAAATTAATCTAAACAGTAAATATGAATTGAAGCTTTTACACGTGCAATAGCTTTTCGTGCCGGGAGTAGGCGTAAGCCTGGCCAAGACTCAACTTGGCTTGTAGCGCTGCGCAATTACGCCATTTGCCAAAATCAAACTATCAACTTTGACACTCATTAGCGTCAAATTACAGCGCGTGCAAAGTGCAGCCAGGGACAGTCTGTGCCAAGGGGCAGGGTTGGTGGCGGGGCTGGGCGAGGCGGGGAGGTAGAGCGCACAAAAACCTCGTAAATCCATAAAAGCAATCGTAAATTTTTATTGTCATGCCACTTGCCAGCCAAGTCAAGCCAAGCAGGCAGTCAGCCAACGGCAGCCGTTGTCGTTTGCCACAATGAGGGAAAATGCCGGCCAGGCTGAGAACTTTTCTCGAGGGAAAACCAAACGACGACGACGCCAGTTTTCCAGTTGGTTAGTTGGCCTGGCCTGGGAGCTGTTCGCTGTTCGCTGCTAGCTGCTAGCTGGTTGGCATATTAAACCAGCGCGCACATATTTCATAACAAAATTTATGAAGGGCCGTTAACTTTAAGAATCTTTTGCGCAATTTAGTTGCGGGCGGCAAACGGGGCGGAACACTGGCCAAAAGTTGCCAAGACGTCGCGCCAAAGTAGCGCCAATTTTTCGTCTAACAATTGGCGACGACCTAATGCCCCGTTTGGCAATCGAACCCCAAGCCGCAGCATCAGCATTTAATTCAATAGCTCCTCCACTTGCCCCCGCCCTCTCGCCACCTACTCAGCTTGGTAGCAGGCACAAGTTGCAGGCAGGAGCGAGCTCATGAAGTTCACATGAATGCCATGAAACAATAAATTATGTTATTAATAAATAATAAATGTAATAGGAGACTGCAATTGCCGGAGAGATGCAGCTACCTGTTTTTTTAGTTGGCTCCTTCTGCAGTGGACGTCCGTCCAGGGCACGAAGTGCTCCATTATTATTATGTGCCTGGTTAACTACTGTGTCAAAGAGCCGCTTGGCAAATAAACTAAGCCAGCCAAAGAGCTTAAGTAAGGTTGGTGTTAAAACAGAAGAACGACTTTCAAATGCTCTAACAATTACCTTAAAGAACAGACAACAAATAAAAATGTCAAAGAAAAGTTTATATAATTTAATTATTTATTTGAATTTACAATCTGAGTTAAATTTTTTAAGGAGGGATATTTATGTGAAGGAAAGTTTAAATAATGATCAAATACAATTAAATGATTATAAAAATAGGGTATTTATTTAAGTAAGCAACTTTTCACAATTGTCTAACAAACATTCATGTGCATTTTCCCCAATTGAAACAATTGCAATTTGGCGTAGCCCAAATGCTCTTTGAGTTCAACATCACGCGATGATCACCAGGAAGAAGAAGTAGATTTGCTTGGGAATGGTCCGACTTAGCGGGTAATTAATCATTGGAGGATCTTCAAGCGAGCTGTTGATTGCGCGTGATGTTCGAGTAATTGAAATTTCAAATTTCTATACACGAAAAGCGCTGGCCAATTAAAGAGCCAGAGTCATAATTTGGGAGCACTTGTCGCCCGAGGGCCCAAATCGATGGATATATGAAACTGTGATCGGCTTGACTGTAGGTGAATTAGCCGCGAGTACAGTTCGCTTGAACTCATCTACATTTGAGCTAGTTTAACACGGACACACAGTAGCCGCGATCAACGAATGGGAAAACTCATCGGCACCCCCAAAGGCGGCCAGGCCAGCAGCTGAAGCTGCTGCAACTAACTAGGAAGAGGTGAAGAGGGGATGGGGGGGCAGATGGGGAAGAGCTGCCCGCACGCGCATATATTTAAATAAAACGTGACTGCAGAATGGGCTCATATCTCTGTCGTAGCTGGACACTTGTGTGCGCTACCTGATGCGAGCTGTTTTGGGGGAGACGGCGGACTCGGTGCGATATGACTGGCAACGGCATCCTGCTGGGAGAACTTTTGCTGGCCTCGGTGGCCGCAGTGGCAGATCGCGAGCTCAATTCATATAGACAATATAAATATTTCATCTAATGCTGGCAATCTGCACTTGCCACTTGGCCGGCCAAAAACGCAGCCCTGAGCCGGGCCAGCATAAGGCCAGAACCAAGAACGGGGCAACGCCTGCAAGATGCACTTGGAAAAACTAGGGAGACTAAGATTAAGAGTACTAAATAAAGCTGCTTTAACTATTACTAATATAGATAAATTATAATTAAATATAACATAAGTATATTCTCTTATCAGTTTAATCCCTTTTGAATCCGTTTTTAGCCATCTCTAAATTGGCAACGATGTTTGTATTTAAAGAGAAAATTCTATTATCTTCTCTAATCAGTTTAAATGTGTTGTGAATTAGTTTTTAGCTATTTTAAAGTTTGCATTTTAGTAAAAGACTTATGTTAAAATGTGTGTTCAAATTAATTTTGAAGCTATCTCTAAGTTTGCATTTGAATCAAAGTCTTATCCTGTTCTATAGAAATGCATATTTCAAGTGGAAATTTAAACAAAAGTAGCTCCAGAATTTCTCCTAGTGCATGAGGACTAACTCATATAGGTATGCCTGCTGCCGATAGCGATTGCCAGGCGACGATAGACTCTTCATCATCATTGTCGAGTGGGCCGGCGGCGGCGAGTCCACGTTGGCGTATCGCGCTTTTGATTTAATTTTGTTGGCTTATTTTTTTGTTTTTTTTGGGAGCGCGCACCCAGCGCAAGGAAACAGAGATGTCGATGTGGATGTGCTTGAGGATGTGGTCCGATGCGATCTCATGTAAATTAGCACACGTTTCGTGGCCTAAACGCGGCGAGTTTGCAGTTTATTTGTGCCAAGTTCTTAAACTGCTAAATGAACTCATATGCAAATGTGGCCCAAGTGGGCTGCCCGTCGGGGCCGTGGGCAGCCATTGGCTGCTAAATAGACCTGGCTTACAGACAACTTTTTGGCCCAAAAAGCAATCCAGCTCTAAACTGACTAATCACTTCTGCGAAACAAATGTAAAGATTTCTTCAAAAATCGCGCATACGCAACGTGTGACTTGTTGTGGCTCACTGCAGCCGCTAATCCCCACAAAGCTGAACCGCACCGAAATGACACTCAACACAATGTTACCCATGAATCTTTATATCATCGAGCCGCAGCTGCGACTGGCTGGCCAATAAAATCAGCCATGGATCTTTTAATAGTTTCTAACAAAAAGCTCAGCTCAGCTCAGCTCAGCTCGAACTCAATGCCGTTCGGCTGTCGTAAAGCATCGCTCAATCAGCTTGAGGATTGGGCCGCGATTGCGCTTGACAGACTCTCTTTTCATTCAGTCGATGGCGGCTTTTATCTAAAAGCTGCAGCTGCAATTAAAATAAATTAAATAAATTAATAATGTCACTCCCTCAGCACGATGTTACGCTCTGCTTCTTAATTTTCTTCTTCTTCGCTAAGCACATAAAGTTATCTCTAAGGTTGTCAGGTTTTTTTGTTTGGTTTGTAACAGACTTTAATTAAATTGATAACTTAAAGAAAGTTTCCTTTAAGGGTGTTGGTTTACAATTTGTATTCATAAAAATTTGAAGATTGTTAAAGTAAATTTTATTAAGTTTTAAGTTTATTTAAATCAACCTTAACTCGTAATATTATTTTATTATAAAATAATAAAATATTGGTAAAGATGTATATTATATAAATATTAGTTTATATACGTATTCCTTATGCTCTTCACCATAAAGGGTATCCATTAGTCTATCATTAGCTTTCGTTGAGCACGTCTTAGTTGGCTTTGTTTTGACGCTTCGAGTTTTTGTGTGTTGTTTTTAATATTTTGTTTCGTCGATCTTAATCAATAATTTAAATTTTTTTATTTGAATTTTTATGATGGCATTTTGTATTTTAATTGTGGCTGCCGTTGTTCAAATCTGTTACAGTTTTGTTTTCATTTTGAAGTTTATTTAACTTTTTTTATTATTACTTTGTTTGCCTGACGCATTTGTTATTTTAATTTGATGCTTCAGCTTTGTCTGCCCAGAGATTAGCGCCCATTTGGAAGGTACTTTGTAGCGCTTTGCAGGCAGTTAAAAAATCGACTAAGAGCTCCACATTTATGATTCACAGCAAATTTTCTGAATTTCCCGTGAATTCTTCATGATTCGCCAAAAAAAAAAACCAAATAAAAATAAAGTGTGGGACCGCAAAGCGAAGCAATGAAAATGTATTCGAAATACATTTCCCACGCTGAGTGCTTGGAAATGCATTTCTGGGTTACACACTGGAAATTATCGGATCTAATGCATACCGAAACTTTCTCTCGCTCTCGTGTTGTAGGTGTTGGCGAACACTTGTTGCCTTGCGCCAAACCAGACACTTGGGTAAGAGCTAGTTGGCTCGTATAATTTGTATCTGTGCCCGATGCCCGCAAAGCACACACGGCCGAAACAAGTGGCAAACGCTTATTAACATATCACAAAAGACTCCCCAATGCCCAGCGCATGCACATTAACTTGTTGGACTAACGAGCCGCTCCATTTAGGTTTGTAACAATTCGTTATGGGCCTCAACATTTTCGGGTGCCCCAAAGGCGACTGCAAACAAAACTCATCAGCAGCAGCAGCAGCAGCATCATCATCAAAATTCGTCGTCTTCGTGGTCTTGACGTGCTCACAGTTATCGCTTATCACAATCAGTGATAATTTTAACAGTAATCAACCTGTCCAGACCAAATGCGTCGTCTTCGTTGTCGTCGTCTTCTTCGCGTCGCAGACACGGACAAGGGACGGGCACTGGCACTGGGACTGGAGTGTAGTGGACTGGTCTGAGCTGAACTGACTGACAGGCTTTGGGGTATGTCTGCGGTCTTTGGACAGGTTGTCGGGGCTTCATTCAGCTTCATTGCTGCCCTCAGCGGCAGCTTCTTCATTGTGTATAATTTTCAGTGAAATTGTTTAAATTTCGTTTTAATTTAATGATGCCGCCATCAGGGGGCGAGCGCCAGTTGCGCAAAATGCACAACAAAAAAATATAATAAAATAAAATAAAATCAACAAAAACTTCAACTAAAATAAACAATATGAAAAATGTTGCGTTTCGGCAAAACGCAGAATGCAAGCAAAAAAAAATTTATCAAAAGCTGCCGCTAAAATGTATGCGTTTGATCTTTGGGCCAAGTGTAGAGATGATACTTTGTTGTTGTTCTTGTTGTCGTTGTTGTTGCTGTTGTTGTTGGCAGTTTTTTGTTACCTGCTGTTGCTTCTGCTTCTGCTGTGGCTGCTGCTGTTGGTGAACTTGTTAACAAGCAGCAAAGCCAACGCGGTTTTCATGTTTCGCTACCCTTCTTCGCTGTTTTTTTTTTTTGTATTTATTTATTGTCTTAGATTTGGGTCTTTAACTGACAGTGCGTTGATGTTGTTGTTGTCTAGAGGCGTTTTATGTATATAAATTTTATTGTCTTTGGCAATAGCATTGACAATGTTCGCGTTCGCGACTATGTGGGAACTTTTTTGTCTACTTCGATTTGGCTGCGAGTTCGTTGCCTAAGTCTTTTGATTTGTGTGCTTGAAATCGAGAAATCTAAACTAATCGCTACCGAACGGGACACGCCCACCGCCGGGGTACCTGCTTTGCCCTTTTAATTACCACACGCCGCGTCAGCTAAATTATATTTCCTGTTCTCAAAAACTCAGCGCCTTTTCAGCTCGCTAGCCCCGAAAAAAAAAACATACACATTTTTTATTTGATTTAAGCCGCACAACAGCCACAAACCCAAGCCATAGCAACTGCCACGCCCGCAACGCCACAGCTTTCGTGGTAGCTGTTTCAGTCTCTGAATCCCAGCGTAAAATGTAGCAACTTTATTGGCTCGAACGGGCGTGCATATTAAATTAATAAACGATCAAACGCAGGAGCGCACACACGAAGGCATTAATCCAAACATCGAAACAGTGCCACGCCCGACAGTGGCTAACTCGATATGCTTTTGGCTCAAATCGAATGCGTTTAAATAGAGTTGCAAGCAAATACACTAAACTAAGGAAATGTTTGAACTGTCCAAATTTCTCTTGCCTTTATTAAATATCTAAATAAAATAATAAATAATATATTAATAAAATCAAATCAAAAAAAAAATGTGTAGATTTTTATTGCATCCAGTAAATTAAATTAATACAATACTATTTGTTAATAATAATTTAAAAAAAATTATTTTATCAAACAAATATATTTAATCATCACTCTGCATGTTCCAGGCCACATTTTATTTATTCTTCTTGATTATTAAATATCTTTAAATATTTTTTATTACTTTAATATACTTTGTAACTCAATCCTTTAATTTATAAAAATAAATTCAAATTTAAGTAGCCCTTTGTCCTGATCGTTGCACACAAAATATCGAAAGCTGATACAACTAAAAAACATCAGCTAAAGCTACCCGATAATATTTCACATAAAAAGCGAGCAAATTAGTTGTCTCAATTGGTTTGGTGTGCGAGTGTGTGTGTGTGAGTTGCGTGTGTAGTGTTGAGTGTTGTGTATGGAGTTGAGCTCGTTTGGTGGCCTATTTCTGGGGCACCAGCTCAAATTTGCACAGAGGAATATTGTTTTGTCAGCTTTTTATTGGCCAACATGGGCCATAAAGCTACTCAAGTAGTATTTTTGCGATAAAATACAACAGAACACGGCCAAACAGCGAAGCTGGAGGAACACAGAACGCAGACCTCGATAGCAGACGCATTCGATAAAAAGAAGCCTGGGACAAGCATTGCTAGATAGCAAAGAGCAGGCGACAAAGCAACAACAACAACAAGCGGCTAGCAACAGCAGCAACACAAATAAACAACAACCAAGTGAAGCACTTTAGCTGATGTTGTTGACTGGACCGGCAAGGTAAAGTAACTTGTAAGGCTTGGGATCTCGACTTCGCCGTCGTCGTCGTCATCGGCATCGGCATCGGCATCGGCTGCGGGGGCTGCTGCATCTTGTACGGATAATTGGCGGCCAAGCAGCTGCCGTTGTGTCTGCCACGGAGCCAGTGCCAGTGCAATGCCATTTGACCATAAACGAGCTGAAATTTGTTAAACTGCAGCAGGCAGCGACCGCATCGTCAAGTGCAGGGCAGCATTTGGATAATGTACGTGGCCAAGTGGCAGCCAGCGGTCAAGGGCCAAGCTGTGTGAAGAGCTTTTCCAGCATTTGCTATCATTATTTATTCGACAATCGACACAGGACGCCCCCGAAAACGGCGGCAAGTGCCAGTCCAGCCCAAAGACTGAAGACTAGAGACTAGAAACTGGAGACTACAGACTAAAGAGAGAACAGGCATCAGGAGCTGTTGCCTGCCAAGGAGCGCTCAGCGATAAAGTTACGATTTATTAGCGAGGCCGCGCTTAAAATCAATTATGCCGGAATGTGGAACGACCGAACACCCAAGCAGGCTCTGAGACAACAACAAGAGCAACAAAAACAGCGACAACAGAACAAGGGTAGATAGACAGAGAGGGGGGAGGGGGGGAGTTGGCCGTGTCAAGGAAGCGCGAGATTATGCAATGCGAAACACTTTGCCCGGCACAAGAGTCCATAGCATATAAAAACAAAAAAAATGGTATCCTAACCCAGGCATAACCTCTACTTAGCCCCCAAGTCCGAGTGGTCTCCACCGCTGTTGCTGTTGTCTATGGATGATAAATTAAAAGCCTAACTTGACAATCACTTAAGCATAGTTTGTACGGCGTCCTCATAGATTTAAGCCGTTGCTGCTGCCATGCGCTAAAGTTGCTCCCTGTCGTTCCTGTTGCTGCTGCTGCTGCTGCTGTTGCTGCTGTTGTCGTTGTCTCACCAAGGAGCAACCAGCAACAGTAACAACAACAACAACAACAACGACGACGTGAACACGTTCCTATTAGTGGCGAAAGATCAGCGAAAAATAGAACGGCGGTTCATTAAAATGAGAATCAACTGAGGCTAAAGTCTAGAGGCTACCCGACCAACTGCCTGCCTGCTGCCTGCCTGCCTGCTCGGGCTAAGCCCAAGGAGTCGCCGACGCCGCCGACGCCACAAAGTTTAAGAATAATGATAGCGGTATTCTTGAGCTATTGTAAGCCAAGCGGCAGCAACAACGAGCCAGGTAACCTGCACGGGCCAGGGCCCCACCAATGCCCGGATCAGTGTTCACTTTCGCGCCTGCTCTTTTAAACTGTGAACATACAAATTCACTCAGCGTTGATATCAGAACCAACCTTAACAACTACTGCAAGGCTCGGCAACACTCTGCATAGCTCTTGCTCTAATACTCTAACAATGCGAGCACGTAATTAAATAATAATTGAAAAGTAATTAACAATAATAATTTAAAAAAATCAATCACATATTTATTTAATGGTACAAATTATTCAATTACCACATGTTTTTCCTAACAATCATAAAACATAATTTAGCTAAGGTAGCCAATCCCTTAATCCATTAGAAACTTAGGTTAGACTAAAGGATCCCTCATTATGGCGTCTGAGCAGGGACTCAAGAAAATCCGTATTAAAAAATTAAAACCTCGTTTTAGTTAATATTGCTAACAGAAAGGTACTCTGATACATAAGTAGCCAAATACTTTTCCATAACATTTTATTGTCAGATGGGAATACAGACATAAAGTGGCGCCCGAGCAGGGATTGAATGACCTCATAGCGACATATACAAATATATATATATAAAAAAAGTATGTTAATTATTTAAAGGTTATGGTAGAAAATATAATATATAATAGGACTAACTAATATATTAGTATACCTAATTTAAGAATATTATACAATCACCGGAGCAGAAACCGAATATTCTCAATTCGACAGATAGAACATAATTAAAATGTTTGGTAATTATTAAAAGGTGAAAAAGACATAATAGTATATAATATTACCTTTATAAAAAAATGCCATTAGATCAAAAAGAAGAAATGTTGCCAAAGGAATTTGAAATTTTAGCTTTTTTCTAGCCAAGTCGAGCAGCGGTGAGTGCTACCCAATTAGGGAGAGAGTAAAACAGACGCTGCCAGAGCCTGCGCTGAGTTGGGGGCGTTGCAGCTGCTTTGGGGCGGGCATCGGAAAACAAGTTGGCCGCATATTTTGTTTGAGTTCAAAGTTCAGGCGGCGATCAGCCAGCCAGGCGGGCAGCCAGGCATTTAAACAAGTCCAGTTCAGCCGAGTACAGCCGCAGCCTGAGCTCTGCTTAGTGGCAGCTACTTGGCCACTTGTCGCTGCAAGTGGCACGTCGCCAGTTGCAACTTGCAACTTGCAACTTGGCAGACTCGTGTCTCTCTCTCTCTCTTTCTCTTTCTTTCTCTTCGTGTCTCTTTCTTAGCTTGTCATTGTCACTGGGCGCTGCGACGACGACGTCGTCGTCTGACATTTGCCTATAAACAACACGTTGCAAGTGCTGGCAAAGAGCCGCGACTCGTATATAGAAAATACATTTGCGAACACTGACCGAGCCGCCTCGTACTCGTATTCGTTGTATTGTTGCCACATATTTCAAGTGTCAAACGAGCAAATTGCATACCATGTTCCTGTTTCGATACCGAAAGTCTATTTACATGTTCTTGTAGGCGTACTTAAGATTGCTGAAATGCCAACAGCCACAGCCAACAATTGGAGGAGGAGGCTGCTGCGTGGATGCTACTCCTGCCAATTTGCTTACGGCCCCAGCCCCAGCAAAGTATTGGCAGTTGCCAGGAATTTGTAGAAATTGTCGCCATGATTTAAAATTCTTCAGCTTTAATGCACAGCTGCCCAGTTAGGTAATTGCCTGTCGGGTGTACCTGTTGCGTGTTGCCTGTTGTTTTCGGCCAAGCTGTTGGCCATCAAGCATAACGAAATCAAGCAGGAACCAGGAGAAATTTTATTGCTATACGCATATTAAAGTGAGAGCCCAGTGAAATGCAAGAAATGAAATGGTAAACACGCCAACAGATGAACTCGATTAATCACAGGCCAAGGCGGAAGGCCGCCAGGAACCGCCGCAAACCAAATGCTTCAAAGCGAACCGCTCCGCCCTCCGCTCGGTCTGCAGCCATATGACACGAGCTCCGTTCTGTTTTTGTTATTTTTTTCTTTTTTTAATTTCCTACTTGTTTTGCCTAATTTTATGCAGCTCAGTCCGCCATATGCTGTTTGAATATTCCATGAGCTGCACAAATTAAAAAGCGAGCCGCCCTCGCCCAAAACAGGAGCTCTAGCCACTACGTAGTACAAGCCACTTGATTAATTTAGCCCGCACAATGATTAAGTACTTCTGCGCATCCTTCGCAGGATGGCTGTCTGGGCCAACCCCTCGCCTTGAGGCCCAGTCCGAGTCAGAGTCAGCTGTGGAGTGCATCCGTAGCTGCAGCACCGGCAAAAACTCACTCGAAATAGTTGAAGTTTCAAATGTTTTTCATTTTCATTAGCATTTCGAATTGCGAGCAGACTTTTATGCCGGATCAGCTTTTTATGGCTGTCACATTTTACATTGCCATACAGCTGACAACACACCCCGTTGCAGTCAACCCTTTGTGGATAATGCTGCGTTCACACTAAGAAAATAAATATATATACATACATTAAAAAGTATGAATTATATGTTTACTTTTTTATAATATTATTACTTATTATAAATTTAAAATCTATTAGCCTTGTTATCTATTGTCTTCAAACAAACAAACCCGTTTGTCAAATATTATCAATATAAATATACAAATAAAAAAGATTTAAAAAAATATTTAACATAGTATTCAAATTGAAAATATCTTTAATATTTCATTTCATTCTTTTCTATAAAATATAATCATTCACCTTTTCTACATATTTTTGATCACACTTTATATTATGTTATGTATATTAGAATATATGAATTGAATATTTTTTTTAAATTTTTAATTTAACTTCTCGTTATTTGTTTAATGTATAACTTTCTAAGCTGCCAATAAGATAGCTGGAAACCGGTTTATCATATATTATTATTATTATTAATACTAATATACAAATTTAAAAAAAACATAAAAAAATGCAGCATATTTTTCAATTTGATAATATCTTTAACATAGTTAATACTGTTTTCATTATTTTCTAAAAATACAATTATTTTATTTATCTACATATATTTGATCACACTTCATATAATGTTATGTTCATATTTACTATCCTTATTTTTATGGTGTCTAGTCTGAACACAGCTTAAGCTTTTGCTTCTGCCTGTTGGTTTACCTGTTGGCAGCCCACTCGACATGGAAATTATAATTAATGAGCCACGAGCTGTGCGCACGTCAGAAGGTGAAAAGTTTGCCTTCGCGTCGTTTCAATTAGGCGTAAAAAGTTCCAGCCCTAGGGCCAGCCAGGGCTGCCGGCTGGCGCATTGCAACGATGAGGGTTGGGATTATTATTGGACGTGTGCTTTTGTTGGGTTACCTGCCCGCTAAACCGCTCGGGCTGCGCCCATCCGGGCACATCCTTTGCCCAACACAACAACACAGATACCATTAAAAACAACAAAAACAGCAGGACTTGCTGTGTGTGCGAGTGTGTGTGTGTATGCGTGGGTGTTTATTTTTTTCTTTTTTTTTTTTGGGTATGAGTCACGTGACGCATTCGCGTTTGCCACGGATTTCTGCCTAGTTGGTTTGAATTGGTTGCATTAGCGGCGCACTGCACGCCCCCCCCCCCCCAACACCAACAACAAAAAACCACACACCCCCCCCCCCCCCCCCCCCTTCCAGCGCCCCCTGCCCCACCCCTTTGCTGGCCCATTCCAGCGCATGCACCGTCTGGCGTCTGCTGCCATACATTAAAATTAATAATAAACGATTTCTGTGTAATAACAATAATTTTACCCGAAAATTTAGTGCCCGCTCAATGCTTACTTTTCTCTCTCTCTCTCTTTCAACTCCCCCTCTCGCTCTTTCACTGCTTGGGCAGAGATGAAGTTGGGAGCTGGAAATGGGCGTGGGTGCAAATGGCAAACATTCGAACACGCAATGGGCCAGAATGGCAGGTAAAACTGCCGCGGAGTTTATGACGTGGGCGTTTCAATTAAATTGGTGACCAGACGAACGGGCAGTGAGAGAGAGAGAAAGAGAGAGAAGGAGAGAGATAGAGAAAAGGTAAACAGCAGGAAGCTCTGACAGGCTTAGACATTCGAGGCGGGGAAAACGAAAGAAAATTGATGGAGAAGTTTGTTTTGAACTCGATTGTCAGATTGCATTTTGCGTTTGCGCAAACCAAACGAATAAAAATAAGTCTAGAAAAATAAGAAGAAATATTCCAATTAAGCAGTTGGAAATGAAAACAATAGTAAGACAAAAATGCATTCAACTATTAACAAATATTGATATATATTAGAAAGATTCTCTCACAACACTTTCCCATTGTTCTAATCAGTTTGTATAACACGGAAGTAATTAAGCATATGTTTAAATAAGAAGACAACGCATAGAAGATTTTAAATTAACAAGCTGCATTTTATTATAATCTATATCAATTTAAACTTCGAATCAGTTGATTTGAAATCAAAATTAATTTTCCACACCAAATCTAAATTTCTGATCAACTCATCTCAGCTACAAACAAGTTCAGCATTTAGATAAAAACACGAGACAAGCCGATAATTACATTGCCTGTAAATTGTAGCCAATAAAAATCATCAAATTGCGTTACACATTCGCCGCGGAGCTTCATTAAAAGGCAATCAACGGGCCGAGAAATGAGGAGACAAAAATATTAGCCAGAAAAAAAATTAGAATACAAATGCGAGCGAGCAAATCAAAGAGACAAAAGGCGGCCTTTTGGACGCTTCAATGGGAAGTCCAACTAAAAACGCATGAATGTCACTTTTGTTTGGGACCGTAAAAAATTATACAAATTTTATGACAGGCCAGCGACAAAACTGATTGGGAAAACAAGAAACAAGTTGATCGGCGACTGCTGAATAACTTAGGCAAATTAGACGCCATTTAGAGGCGCACAAGTGTTGCCGCTGGCCATGAAAAACAACATGCCCCAGACTGCTGACTGGTGACTCCATCATGGCAACACCCAGCACCTGATTCGTTGTCCGCGACCAAAGGGCGGGCTTGGAGCCGCATCGTATGGTGACAAGTGGGAGGGGGGGGGGGGCAACTAATTAAAAACAAGACTTCCCAGCGACATGTTTATGGCTACTTTTTATGAGCTCCCCAAAATGAGTTGGCGCGACTTTGTTGCCGAAAAAAGAAATGAAATGAAATGATTTTGTCAAATGCTTGAGAGTGTGCGCAGGATGCTCGAATCAGGTCTCGAGCGCGTGTTCGTTAAATGCCAAACTTAACGCAAATATTGACCCTCAAAAAAAAGAAAAAAAAATGGGGAAAAAAACAAATGGAAATATAAATAAAAATATAAATAAAGTCTTAGAATTTATGGCACTTTGAGCGGCAACGACGTGGCTGGCTCTTATTTATTTTATGAGCCCTCTCACAAGCACAATTTGCATGCTGGCATTTTGTTGAGCCGCCTTCGAAAGAAACACGAAATTGTCATTAGGCGCCCCAAAATATTTGATTTCAGTCCGCTCCAAATGTCGATATGATTATTTCATGATATTTTTCGTATTTCGTATACGCCATTGACAATTTTAAATTAGCCCGGCCGACAGGTTTCGCCAGCGAACTCGGCGAACTCGTTTAGAATTCATACAATGATCTCTCCACCCGGACTAATTTGTGTAAAATCTAAATTTACAAGGCCTGCACACAAAATGGCCGCTCGCCGCTTCTCGCTCTGTTTATGGGGCCGCCACATGCCAATTGCGCATCTTTTTTTTTTTTTTTTTTTTCCAACGGGGGCAATGCACACGCAACGCAAATAACTTGAAGAGGGAGAGGGTGGTGGGGGAAAGGGGAAGGTGGGAAAGGTGATTGGCCGTGGTGGGTGCAGCCGCTTTTAATGAGCTGGCAAATGTGGCTGCAGCCCGGCTCTCTATAACGCGATCCATGGTAACGCTACACCTGACAAACGCTTAACCCCATCGGAGTCGTTAAAATTTAAGAGATGCTGCATAGTTTGGCAAATGAGATATTTTTATTTAAAAAAGCAATCTTTAGTGTTGTTTAAGGTACTTATTTTAACTTAACTGTTTGCTTAAAATATAGTCATTTTTTTACACCATGATTACTTTCATTACTTTATCTTCCTTCAAGTCAAATTATTTTTCTATGTATACCAATAAGTTAGCAGAAAACCTGTTTATCGAATATTTATATACAAATTTTAAAGAAAACAAACAAAATTTATGTTTATGTTCTCCTAAATAACTTGGTTTTATCACTTATTTAATAATAATTTTAATAAGTTGGTGGCTTTTTAATTTACTATTTAAGCACTTCAGAGGCACTTCCTTTGCATTTATTACTTGATTTTATTGCTTAAAATATGATCTTTTAATTTACACCAGGATTACGTTCATTACTTTATTTTACTGCAAGTCAATCCATGTTTCTATATTTTCCTAGATGAAGAACTGATCAAACTGCCAATAAGGTAGCAAAGATCCTGATTATCAAACATTAATATACAAACTAAAAAAAAAATATATATATATGTATATATCAATTATTAATTTATTCATTGCCTCAGTTACTTAGCTGTTTTATTATACTTAATAATTTTAGTAATTTAGTGGCTTTTGACTTTACTCTTTAAGTACTTCAGAGGCACTTCGTTCTTATGATCTTTTAAAAAAAATCTGTCTAACCTGGTTGCTTGAATAGCCTTAAAGTAAATTCACAAATCACAAGAAATTCTTGTATTCTAATAAATACGTTATTCAGATTCTTTTTATACTCTATTTAAAGTATAAATGCTAATTATTTTAAGCATACATATCATATATTCTCCTTGCGCTCTCAATTCCATGTTAATATATTTTTAATAAAAATTCTAATTAATTAATTCAAACTAATTTATAAACGTAACCAAAAGAGTTTTTTATGAAGCATAATTGTTGGCGTCAATGGGTTAATGCTCGGTACACTTGGCAGCGCAGAACTGGACATGCAAAGTCCTCTTCAGGCCGTACGCGTGGCTCGTGGCCAGTGGCCAGTGGATAGTGGCTGGTGGACAGTGGCTGGTGGTCAGTTAGTGGACCGTGTCTGGTGGCAGCTTCTTCTCGTTTTCGGGCTGATAAAGTTATTGTCGCGGCGCGGAGACATTTAATAAATGGTGCAGGCATTAGACCGACGACTGGTTGCTTGCTTGCTTGGTTGGTTGCATGTTGCATGTGGCAGCCAGTGGCCGCATGAAAGAGAGCGGGCGATATGATACGAGTGCGAGTCCATGTTGCAGGCATAATGAGTGAGTAGCAGCCGCTGCAATGAGACGCTACGGACAGTTGTCAACATAATTTAGGCGCATGCAAAATGAAAGAGAGCGAGAGAGAGAGAGAGAGAGAGAGAGATTGTGCTGCACCACAGAGAGGTGCTGGTGGTGCTGGTAGATGTGGGTAACATAAGTGCGAAGCACACTTTATTGTCACACAAATGCCATATTTTCTCATTACGATCGGACATGATGCATGTGGAATGCCGGCAGCAAACACGCAACAAACGTTGCTGCATGCGGCAAATATCGAAATAATTAAATCCGTCAAGTGTTGGCAACCTGTCAGGCCGCAGCCACAGCCACAGCCACAACCACAGCTACAGTCACAGTCCCCGAGTCAGCCTTGTGTGCCAGCCAGTGTTCTAGACAGACAAAACAAACAAATAAAAAGGAAAAAAATCAGAGTAGGGAAAAGTCAAGTATCGCACATTCAAGTAACTGGCCTGATCTTGTTTATGTGGCCATGTTGCACATAAAGCAGGCGGGAGATGCGAGCTGCAAGTAAAATGTTGAATGTTGAATGTTGAATGCAAAATACCGATACCACGAGGACACTCAACACGTTGCTGCCACAGTTCGGTTTCGGTGTGTATGAGAAGTTTATTTGGCACCTGAAGATGATAATCGGTTACAAATTAATTGCAACTATGTTGACATTGTCTGGCGAGTGGCGAGCGGCGAGTGGCGAGCAGCGAATCGGGGCTGAGAACTCTGCGGAGAACTCAACTCAATTTATATAGACAGTTGCCAACTGTAAATAAATAAAATTGTCAACGGGGCCGTGCACTTGAGGCTCCGCCTCGTGGCGACTCCTCCAGATGCCACTCGTGGGGGCTAAGTGAAAAGCTGCCGCAGATTGCTTAACGCTGATTGCGCTGCTCTTAAATTGTGCTGCCAACTTTTGAAAAATCTGCAAATTTACACAGAAATGTTTTTCGGGTCCGGCAGGAGTCGCAGTCGGGCCTTTACGTTACCCTTGACAGCTTTGGCGGGGGCTGGCCACTAAAAATTCTGGAGCAAGTGGACGCTGGCGTTGTGGCATGCGTAAATTGGATTAATGCATTTGATTCGCTCCGATTCCAAGTGACGCCACAACCAACATTTTGCCAGTCTGAGTGTTGACAATAGTCTGAGGAGCAGAACGAGAAGGAGGAGGTGGAGATCGAGGTGCGGTCGCATTGTTCCAATTTTGCACGCATATAGTGACGCGATTGTCTTCAGGTTGTTGCCGTGCATTATGCCATGTTGCAACGTGCAACTTGCAACTTGCAACTTGCACCGCACAGGTGATATATCAGACAACTGACGACGGGCGGTACACGCAGCTCCCCCCACATCCCCCCAAGTCTCCCCCCGCATCCTTCAATCCAGCCCGCTGATGACGTGCGGCGATAATGCAACTCTGACTGAGAGAGCGCAAGGAATGTTGACGTCTCGACTGGAGGATGGAGGCTGGAGGCTGGAGGACAGCGACTGGAGGCGTGTGGCTTGTGGGTGTAGATTGCTGCTTGTAGGTGTCTTGTCTGGG
Source organism: Drosophila lacertosa (assembly GCA_004143845.1). NCBI lineage: Eukaryota > Metazoa > Arthropoda > Insecta > Diptera > Drosophilidae > Drosophila > Drosophila lacertosa. The sequence goes on along the minus strand of SCDZ01000623.1, from coordinate 65,580 downwards.
CGTTTGTTATTTCTGGTGTCTCTGTTGTCTGACAGAGGTCAAGGATGTGCGCGAAAATGTTTGTCCGCTCAAGTGATGACCATCGAAATAGCTGCGGATCAGCCGAGAGCAATGTACCTGTGAGAGCTTGTTGGACACATCAGATAGACTATTCAATTTTACACTTAAGTAATCGTTAATCATATGGGAATCAATTAAAGCTGCTAATAATTTTATTTTTTTTTTTTTACTTCTGACTCACTTTCTCTCGATCTCTCTCTTGCTTCCTTTTTTAATAATTACTTTTTTGTGTTCTTCTCAAGCATTTCACCTCTAACCTACATCTGATACCCTCCATTCTTCCCTTCCTCCGCTTACCACACAAAAATTCATTGGTCACCTGCTCATTAAACACAAATTCACGTCATATTTGCCATAATTTCCACACTCCACAACATCAGACGATGTAACGAAAGCTGTGAAAGAGCAGGAGGAGGAGGAGGAACAGAAGATGTTGCCATCATATTTGCACAGTTATGTGCGCCTTATTAGCACATCATTTAAGCGAGTTACTCGACACTTCTCCCGACGACCATTCACTGTCCACTTGCAGGCACTTGGGCTCTTCCTGCTCATTAAATTTGAAAATATAGCCGCCGTTGTCATATAAATCTTGTTTCCATCAATATTGACCTGTCAATGTCGCCACAACGTCGTCGTCGTCGTCTTCGGCATCGCCACCGTTCCGAGCCCTTTTGACCAACGCGTATCAAAAATTCAATATAATCACACCATACGCATCTCTCGAGCCGTCGCCCGGTGCTGGCAATTATTTTTGATTTTTTGCGATTTTTGCGCCCGAGGTGGACCAAAGTCGAAGCTGAAGCTGAAGCTGAAGCCGCAGCGACGCACTTGGCCATTGTACACTTGCCCAGGCACTTGGCCTGAGCACCTCATCCACCTTCGTCGTGCGTAGCTAGAGATGGGCCAAAGGATGCGATGAGTGCACTTTACAGGGATGTGTTGTTGTTCAAGAAAATGTAAGTAAAATATTCGAAAAATAATATCTTACTGTCTTCTTAATATAGATTGTTCACTCCAGACATATAAAATACACAGCACGTAGAATTCCTAAATAAAATAAAACAGATAAAAATAAATTAAAAGCTGAGGTCTATTAATATCTATTAATATCTTAGAAACATTTTTTAGCTATAAATATTAGCATAATAGATTATATGTGAAATAAAATATATACATTTTATTTCAAATAAAAATATATATATAAGATATAGAATGTAGAATGTACAACTTTATAGGATGCAAAAGAAATTAAACCAAAATAATTAAATGAAGCCAAGAGAACTTAGGTTTGTATTTAATTTATGTTAGTTGATATTAAAAAATTTGTAAAAAAATTGCATTTTTAAAGCACACAAAATTATTATTTAAAAGCATAAAGTCATACAAAAATTTTAAGTATATTATAACATTTAAAATTGACATATGAACATATAAGATGAACTGTTAAATAAATATTTATTTCATTTATTTAGAGCTTCTCAGGATGCAAAGAAAATATGTATAAAAAAATCAAATAAAACAATAAGAAATTATTTAAATAATTTAAATTGTTTAAGTTAATATGCTTATGCATGAAAATGATTAATATATTTGTTTAAGCAGGCAATACAACATTTGTTATAAATAAGGTCTCATTAAAGAACAAATAATGATAAATTAAAAGCACGTTATTTAAAATATTATTAAAATATTATATTATAATATAAAGGACCCCTTGAAAATGCTTATCGTGTTTTTGTGCGTACTCAAAAATGATGTTTGCGGCCCATCGCTAGCTGAGAGCTGTCAATAAGCAAACACAACTGCGAACTGTCTGGCAGTCCTGGCTGGTTACGCTTGTGCCTATTAGTCCAGCTGGGCAGGGGCGGAGGGCGGGGCTGGGTGTCCACGGTGTGTCCCCCCATTGATGTGTCAACGTGTATGTTCTTTTATGTCATCATTTCACAGCTAAGTGGCAGCAGCTGAGAAGCCGGCAAGTACGGCAAGTGTAAATTCAAATGGTGGCTGCCCCGTTGGGTGACTTCTGTTTTTGGGGAGCTGCCGGGCTGATACAATTCAATTTCTTTTGGCCGAAAACAAATGCCAGCCAATTAGATTTTTCACGCTCAACTGCGAAGGCGAATAAAAAAAAATAAAAAAGAGAGACAAGCGACACACGCAGAAAAGTGCAGGGTATGAAAAAAGTTAAAGTAAAAGAAAAACAACAAAATCTGCGCCTAATTGACATTTTCAGCGCAAGAATTTATTGTGCCCAGAGCGTACATAAGTTATTCCCTTTGGAAATGAATACATACGCTGCTGACATGGACACGAGAGTCACCGTCGAGTTATGGAAACTCGCCCAGTCCGACCAAAGTGGACTGGGACTGAGGCTCGAGTGGAGACTGGCTGCTGCCTCGTGCGTGGCCATAAAGTACACACACACACACACACACACATACACACACTGGCACACACTCACACACTCGGACAGAGATCCAGGCGCATAGCCATACAGCTCACCCCCACGCAGCGCCAGAGGAGTCCAAGTCCAAGACGCAAGTGTTCCATTGTGTGCACTTTTTGTTATTGTTGTTGTTTTTTTTTGTAGGAGTTTTGCACTCTCCAACAACAGTAACAATAACAACAACAAATGTCAACAGTAGTTTATTGTTGTTGTTAGTGTCATTTGACTTGGAGCTGCCTTTTGGGCCAGCTCGACAGTTGCAGTTGGCAGCGCGCTAATTTGTAAGCCACGGCTGCATTTGGCCACTCTGATAACAGTCATAGATTTCACGGAAAAAAACAGACTCAGAGCGACAGAGAGAGAGAGAGCGAGAGCGAAGAGTGTGTGAGAGAAAGGGAATGGGGCAAGATCTATGCCGTCTCCATATTGGTGGAGAGAAACTTTCAACTTGTTGGCCATTGGGCGTTTGACGTTCGTTTGATGTTTGCGCGGCAGGCAGCAACAAGCTGCAACAAGCTGCTGCAGCAGGCAACGCGACGCATCACGAAACCCATCAAATGTCAGTCAGCCAAATGTGGGAGAAAATTTGCTGGCCGCAGGGCCTTTAGCTACGGGCCAACTTATATCGAGGCTAACGCTTAGCTCTAACGGAAGTTTCCCTTAATTTATGCACTTTTCGATTGCAGCGAAAAACGCAATCTACTCCCTCTTAAAGCTATTGCCAAAGTGTTTACGTAATGGATTTTCCATAAGTTTATAAACATTAAGTTTGGTTGAGAAAGAGGTAAATTTGAAAAAGTTTTGTGCAAAGAATTTAATTTTCTATAAAAATATATTTAATTAAATGAAAAGAATTTGAGTATTTTTTAAATATTATGTGCCCCTATGAAAATGTTGAATATTTAGTCTTACTACAATTAAGTCTGTTTTTGTACAAAAAGTTGAATTTATACTGATGCTTCCTGTAGGAGACTTCACTCTCTAGTAATTTAAATGAAATTCTCAGAGCTTTCGTAGCAACGATTTTTTAATCCAAAATACATTTTTAGTTTGTGCTAAAATTATCAGACTTGTCTAACTGCGTCTTATGTTAAGACTGCCATAATCAAATAAACCTATATAAAGTTTCATAATACACAAATAGATGCTCTTTAGCCACTAATGACAAACATATATGTATGCATATGAATATATAATTATATTATCTTAGACTCATTTCCCACAATTTTATAGCACAAAATCATAAAATCAAAAAAAAAGAAGCTAATAAAAAACAAATTTTTTGCAATTAAATTTTTTATTTAAAGCCAAATGTAAAGTTAAAGTGAAGATTTTTTAAATATATATGAAAGACATGAAGTGCGAATATTGACAGCTACATTAAAGCTGATAGACACGAGTTTTAAGTCCCAAAGCAATAACAAACACAAATCCATAAACCCACAAACTTCTCCACAGACATTATTTATTTGCTCTTAGAATCATCTGTATGCTAAGTTAATGTTATACGAAACATGATTGGAAATCTTTTGCCAACTCTCAGCTGTTTGTGTAATAGATAAGCTCCTTAAAAAATGCACAACAATCGAGTTGCACAATATGATTCACAATTTGTTGCAACCACTTTAATGGGTTTGTTTTTTTTAAGGTTTCGATATACGAAGCGAGTTTGTTGCTTTAATGACCAAAAGCTGCACTTGTTTATTTTTAGCTAACTAGCACGGCCAAAGAAGCACATACAAGAAATCTGTGGACGAGAGATGCAAATGCATAAATTAAAAGCACACATATACACACACATTCTCACACACACACACACACAGTGATGACAACGACTTAATTACGCCAAATTCAACGAGCAATTGCCATCAATAACATGGGCTATTAATATTCTTGCGCCAGGCTTGTTTATTACCACTTTAAGCCACAATTAAACAGTGGGGCCCAAAAAGCAGCAAACACCGGCCAGCCGCAACAACCAAAAACCAGACCTTCGAAACTGCGCGGCAAATAAAAATTTGTAGTAATAGCAAAACTATGTAAATAATCAAAAAAATGCCTCCTCGCTGCGTTGTGCGTGTGTGATTCATGTTGTTGTTCAGTTGCAGTTGGCAACGGGCCAGGAGTGGGCCAAAACGAGAGCCAGACCGGGCCAGGCCACAGAGACAGAGACAGAGCCAGAGACAGAGGCACGAGCCGGCGCGTCGGCCAAGTGGGCAACACTTGCAGTTGCTGTTGTTCTCCTGGAAAATCGCACTAGTTTTTCCAGCTTTAAAAGTTCGCGTCGTCGTAATGCGAAACCAGCGCCGAGCGGAAATGCAAATGAAATTAATGTGCTGACAACTCGTGCGCGCATGCGCGTTGACACCTTTGGTATAAAAAAAGTAAGACAGAGCGAGACAGGAGAGAGCGAGATAGTGCGAGTCGCGATCCCAGTCCCGATGCCCATGTCTGGCCCAGTGAAATTACAATTACACATGGCAGCGTGTGCCATATTTCCTCCGGCTCGACGCTGGACTGTGTGGACCGTGGGCCGCCTCGTTGTCGTCGTCAGCGTTGTCGCCGATGTTGTTTCCGTCTGGTTAAACAGGTACTCTGACTACCAGCTACACTTGTTAACACGGCCATTGCACATCCCGAAAATGCACAAGCCCTAAAACAGGACAAGCTCCAGCTGCATACCAAATAAACAAATATAATCTAACCAAAAAAAAATTGTATTATTTTAAAAGAGTGAAATAGAAATGATTTTATCAATAGGAAAATATTGTTACTTTGTAACAATACCATTTCTATTTATTGCTGGCTATATTCCAACATAAGCACAGTCTTTGTTGGTCTGCCTGTTAAAGTCAGATTAAATTGCTTGCCATTAAAACCATTAACAACTTTATAAACTTTAAAATTAAAAAAATGTATAAATAAAATAAATACATTTAATCTTTAATATTACTACATTATATATTCCTCTATAAATAATTTCATCTATCAAATATAAATTACTCTACGAACCTAAACAAAGCATAAATCAGTGTGAAATATATAACCAAATAAATAACAATTATTATAAAGTCATTTTAAGTAATAATAATAATATTTATGGCAATAATAAACACAACAATTTGATTTGTAATAATGTTAATCATAATTTAAATCAATTATAATCACATTATTATATATATATATTATATATTTTTTGCTTTAAGTATTTTCTCGGCACTCCACCAATCAAAGTTAACAACCTCCAATTAAGTTTTATAGCTAAAACAGAAATTCTCCAGCTACGAATGATGATGAAGCACTTGTTGAACATAGAACCGAGAACCGAACAGCGGCTAATAACTTCATTACAATAAAGACGACAACGGGGCAGAGCTGTAAAGAATTGCGAAGAGCGCCTAAACGTCTGCAAATTAAACACTTTAAACGTAATAATCATTAAGTTATTTATCTTTATTAATAAGGAGAAAATTGGCACGCACAAGAAGTCAGCGGATGACAACAAAGTGTAAGCGAAGACGATGTGGCTGAGGATGGGAATGAAAATGCGAATGGACAGCAGATGTTGTTATTGTTGTTATTGTTGTCGAGCCTAGAATGCGCTCAATTTGAGCTGCGTAAATGGACACATAAAATGCGTTCTGGCAAGTGGCGGAGCAGAGACCACGACTAGAAGCCTCAACTGCGTTGATGAGCAACTTGCAGCAGCAGCAACAGAAGGAACAGCAGCAACAGAAGGAACAGCAGCAGCAAACTTGTTGATAAAAATCAGCTAAAGAGTTCTGGCAAACTGAGGCATCACAGCACAGGCCGTTGTCCGCTGCTGGAGTGTGGCCAAGTTGCCAAGTGGCGGTGGCGACACTTGATACGCCAATAAATCAAGCAATCTGCTTAATTAATGTGCAACTTAGAACATTTAGATGCAATTTATTTTAATGCGATAATTTATTAATTTATTGACTTTTAATAAACGCCAACCGAACTTGGGGCGTTGTCCACTCGAACTTCTCATTTCCATGCGAGCAGCTTTAACTAGACAAAGTCTCGCTCTTGAGATTTACGAGCTGACAGCCGTAGAGACTGTTAAAGTCAGTTGACAAAAATGTTGCAGCCACTGTACAAAGATGCTGCAGCCATTCCTCTCTCTCTCTCTCTCTCTCTCTGTCTCTCTCTCTGTCTCTGCTCGTCTTACCCACCTGCTGATTCACCTGTCTGACATACCTTGGCGTATCTTAATTGACGTGCACATTTCGCTATCGCGTAATGTGAAAATGCTGCTGCTGTTACTTGCTGCTGGTCGCAGCTCGTTGCTGTCGTTGTTGTTGTACTCCTTGTCCAAGCTGCAAGCTGTGCAACAACTGGCTGCTTCACATGATTTACGACTTATAGTTGTTTCTGATGCTGCTGCTTTTGCAACTGCAACTGCTGATGATGCTGCTGCTGCTGCTGCTGCGCTTAGCTAATTTCTTAACACAATTTTAATGTTATCATTAGGAGGCATTGCGTCAACAGGCAGCGCCAAGTTTATGGCCAGCTCGCACCATTTATGGGTGAAAGTCAATCTCCGTTTGGTAGCCGCCGTTTGGGCGCACTGTTTGAAGTTTTGATTTATGCCCTCTAAACTCGTTCTGAGAGTTAACCACATCACCAGGATATGTCGCGTACCTGGTGTTGATTGGTACCTGTCAACGTTGCCTTGTTCATCATTTTAATGCATCCCAAAGCTTTCTATAAAGTTTTATTACCTACAGAGATTCTAATGGGGAAGTCTAATATCAGAGAGTTTGCATTTCTTTATGGCTTCCTATAAATATTCCCATCTCTCTTTTTGGATAACACCTGTAACACCTTTTTATAATTATTTTCATTTTGTAATATATTTTTAAGCTTGCATTCTTTTGTAATTATTCATCAGCTTTTCTATAGATATATACATCGCATAGCTACCCATAAAGTTTTTTATCTCTTTAATCTATAAAGATTGCGTCCAATATGGAAATCTAGTATCAAAGAGTTCGCAATTTTTTAGCTTCCTATTTAAATTCTTTTGTTATACACCTGTAACATATTTTTATAATTCCTTTTATTCCTTACCCAGCTCTCTTTATAAAATATTCTTAAAGGTTTTACTTTGCTGTACATATTTTTATACATGCCTTTATATTATTTTAAGTCTTCCACTTCTAAACCTTGGATTATCGTCAAATTGGGCATCCCTTTACTTGATTCTTTATACGTCTTCATTTTGTTTATTTTATTATATAAGCCTTTCATTAAATACACAATCTTTAAGCTCGACACTTGACCCCACGATGAAACTCAACACATATCCTACAAGCTACCTTTATATATATATATCCTTGATAAATGCCAATCGGCAATTCCTGGCCATCTCAGATGCGATTCCCACTTGAGTCTGTCAATGGGCGCACTGCAAACGATTATTTAACAACTGTTTAAACTGAAATTTATGTTTATTAATAATATCAACAGCGACTTCGAGTGTCCGTCTGGAGCGTTTAATATATGTATATATATATTTTTGGACTGCGCCTATGAATCAGCCAGGCGCGAATCAAGATCAAGTCGAGTGTAGTCCAAGTTGAGGGCGAGCGCCAACTTTAAACACATTCTGTGTGTATTTTGCTTATATATACATATAAATACACACACATATATATATATATATATATTTTTTTTTTGCGGTGTAACAAGTTTTTTTTCGACGTAGTGACAAGCAGCGGAGGAGTCAACCAACAACAACAAAAGCCGCAGCAAGAAACGAAAAGCCAAGCGCTACAATTCTCGTTCCAAGTTGAGTGTAAAAAAAAAAAATTGAATTCAAGGTTAGCCGACGCGGCACGCTCGAGATTGTTGGACAGGTCTGCCACGCACCTCGGGGCCGAGCCCAGACTCCAACCTGGAGCCAGTTGCAGGCCCTTTGGAGGGGGGGGGGGGGGGGTGGGGGGGACACAGACACACTGAGCAAATGAATTTCATTATATTGAACGCATTCGTGCATTCTACCGCACACGTTGGCTGACTGCTGCTGCCCCAAAAGGGACTTGTAATCAGTTGGCAACGCGAACGCATAAAGTAATTGCTAACCATTTGCGTTGGCACCGCCGACGAGCACTTCCTGCGGCCCCTCCCCCCTTGCCCCCTGCCCCTTGCCACTGCTCCACCTGACACTGCGAGAACTCTCTGCGCGGGCGTTCATTAACAGCAACCTGTTGAGCCATCGTCGGGGCGACAAACGTTGCCTTTTATGGCCAGCAGCAGCAGCAACAACAACAACAAAAGGAGCTATAGAATTAATAGCCCAGACTTGGGATGGGCTGGGCACGAGCTTAACTTGGAGTTGAAGTTGAAGTTGGAGCTAAAGCAGCGGCAGCGAGCGCATTAATCAAGCCCAAAACAAGTGGCAAAGGCAAAAGGCGAACTCGAACTCGAAATCGAAATCGAAACCGAAAGTCCAATGCACTTGTCTTGTGGCCAGAAGGTTCCAGTTTTTGGTGCGTTCCATAATTGGCCAAATTGACGTTTATGTGCGCCTATGGACTCGGCGGCGAAGGATTATGCCAATCGCTGTGAGTTCAAGCGCAACAGGAAGCGGAGGCAGCCCAAAAGGCATTAACTTGGCTAATTTACGTGGCTGAAACGAGTATTTTGGGACCAGCAGAAATAAAAACATATGATTTTTTTTCTTTTAGGCACTTTTAATTAAAATGCCATAAATTCGTGAAGAGGAAATTATCATTAAAATACCAAGCTGGCCGCAGCAACATTTTTAATTTCTTCCTTATGGCCAGTTTCGGCCAGGTTATAGATTCTCCACCAGCCCGACAAGGCAGGCAAGGCTGACCATGCAGATAAGCCGAAGGTTGTGCGTTCCATTTGGATTCCACATGGCGCACTAAAAATAGCATTTACAGAATTAAAGGCTGGCATTTAAAACCTAAAAAGATGTCTGAGCCCAAAGCTTTCTCTCTAAAGATACTTCTATACATATTTTATAACATAAGTTAAAGTTAATTAAAGAGTTTTCCCTTAATTGGCCTGCTTAAAAAGAGCTTTCAATTAAATGGAATCTTTTGAGCTGTTTTTAATTCCTAAGAATAAACTTTTAGAAACAACAAGTTTCTAGATATGATAACTATTATTTGTTGAACTCAAGAGTCTTAAGCATTGCTTCACTTGCTGTTTGTCTCTCTCTCTCTGTCTCTCTCTCTCTGTCTCTCTGTATTTTGCACATGCATAATCTTAAGGCAGATTATTAAGATTTTTGAAATTGGCAGCCCAAAGGCATTCTCACAATGCTGTTGCTTTCTCTGGATAAGCTAGCCCAACAGGTTGCATTTAGCTGACTTCTTTACGATCACCTTTGAGATGAACCCATAAAGATTGCATTGCATTATGAAATACTCGATGCTACACAAGATCCTATGCGATGCTGAGCTATGGTATGTTATATTATGGTATGCTATGCCAGAGTATGGCCACGTACTGCCCCAGGTAGCTGGATGCGGGCGCAACACGAATTACATACATCAAGCACTAACTACCGAACCGGAGCCAAAGCCAAAGCCAAAGCCAAAGCCAAAGCCAAAGATGAGGTTGGGACTTCTACGTAATCTGCAGCTAAAAGCCAGAGCCACGTACGCACAGAGCCACAGAGCCACAACAGTTGACCGATAAGAGCGGAGTGTAGTTGGCGGTTCAATAATGTTGCCACTTTTGTTTTGTAACCTGTCCGAGGTGTTGAAGATGATCATGTCTGTGCCCTTTCAGTTGCTGTCCTCCCTCGGTCGCCGAACAATGAATTGCACTCCCCGCCGCCTCCCCTCCCTCTCGTCCTTCCGCCCCCCCGCTCGCCGTCCTCCGCCGTTTCTTTCTCCTCCCTCCTGCTCGTGCCGCGCCCCCCTTCCTTTTTCCCCCCCCCCCCCCCCCCCCCACCCTCCTTCTTCTTCATCCACATCATTCTTGCGATTGCCGCGATCACTGATCGAGCTCGGTCCCAGTCTGAGTCTCAGTTTTGTGGCTCTGACTCTGGCCATGCCACTTATACACTTGTTGCTGCGGGTTTGCGGTCGCGGCTCGCTCGCATTTCGGTTAATTTTTTCTTTGGGAGGCACCCACTCCAGCCGCGTCTCGTCTACGCATTCATTGTGGCCGCTGACCCTGGCCCTGTCTCCGACCGTCGACCGTCGACCGTCGACCGTCGACATCACCCTCGCTGCTTTTGTTCTTACTCGAAGCTGGAAGTTTTATTTATTATTTTTATTTATTTTCAACTCATTTCAGTTCAGTTGAGTTCTGTTGAGGGCTCTCCTACGCGCGGCCATCCACAGTTTTCGATTTTGTTCAACTCGTTAAACGCGGCCGGGTCGAGGCATTCTTTTATAATTCCATTTCGCGAGAATTGCCCGTGCGCCCTTGGAGCAGACTCCAGCTTTAACTTGGACTCAGAGCCAGACTCCAACTCAAACTGAAACTCAGGGCACGATGTTGTTTAGGTTCCATAGAAACGCTGGACGCGACCGCATTGTGTTCGGTGCGTGGATTATTGGTTTGTTCTCGCATCCATGGCCTAGAGGCGACGGCAAGTACCTGTTGTCGTGGCTTTTGTTGTGGTCGAGCTGGATTTGTTGGCTGCACTCTCCTTCTTCTTCTTCTTCTTTTTCTTCTTCTTCTGCTGCTGCTGCAGGTTCACATTGAGGTCTCCGCTCGTGCACTGGTGAACGGCTCTGATCTGCTTGTTGATTTTATCGACCCCTTTTGCCCCCGCCCCCCTCCCCCGTCCTTAACTTTGTTTAGACCCGTCGAGAGGCTGCCTTAATGTTGGTAATAATATTATTCGTATACGACGTAAGTAGATGCAGCCTGCAGCAGGTACATTATTTTATGCTGGTACAGGTGAACTTCGCTCCAAACGAACATTCTGTTCTAAGCGACGCAATACATGTGTATCTCAAGTGCCCTTACGAAGAATTTAAGGGTATTAGTCATAATTTTCTAAAGACATTTTCGTGCAATTAAAGTGTATTTTTATTTTATTATAATTAATCTTTTTTTTTATTTTTTGCATGTTAAGTTTTATTTATTAAAAAGCATTTAATTATTAAAAATAATTTATAGTTCTTTACAGTTAAATTCTCAAAGATCAAAGCATAAATGGTAATGGATTTTATTGATCGAAGTTTTGTTTATACGAATTCAACTTTGATTGGATTCAAATTAAAGTGTGACAAAACTTTGAACTGTATTTTGAACCTCACTCATAACAAAAGCATCAAAATATAAAATCTTAGTTTTCACATACTTCTGTATACCATATGCCATATGTCATTACTATTATATATGTATGTATATATTTGGGGGAATTGGAGAATGCTTAGTAAACAATTTGGAACCCTTTCAAGCGTCACTTGACATTTTGACGTTCCAATTACGAAATGCAAACACTTCAAATAATACAAACAAAATATGTACTTAGAAAACGGCCCACACATGAAAGCCGAACTGAACTCAGCTCAAGTCAACTCGGCTGCTGCTGCCTCTTCCGTTCTGGGCTGGCAATTAAAAGTGCCCAAAAGTCACACTGCTGACATTTTGTATACGACAACGAAAACGAATGCCGCGCAAATAAACAAAAGCCTAGAGAGCCCAGGCATTAGAATAAGTTAAGTAAAGAGTTCCCCGTCGAATCGATTTTCCCTTCGGCCCCGCGGGCCACAAAGTTGAAAGTAAACAAAATAACAGCCGAAATTCGAGAATGAGATCAACAATGCGAACAAGTGACCATGACATGATTCACAGAGACCACAATCCAGTCCAGCAAAAGGGAATACATTCAGAATACTCATTCGATTCGATTCGATTCGACTCGATTCGACTTGTTGTTGAGTCAAAAAACACTCACAAGGTGGTCTCTCTTCTTATCGCCCAACAGCTGATAAGCCCGAAAATTGAATTGTTTATGGGCTCTAAGACGCAAATTGATGGATTGCTGTAGCGGCTGCTCTTTAGAACTTTTCGAACCCAACACATAAATCACACTAACAAACTGGGTAAATAGACTAATTGAGAGCCTAATGGGTTAATCTACTTTGTTCTTGAGCTGTAACTTTAAAGATCACATTGAAGCGTGTTAAACTGCTTGGAATATAACTATTTGTATGATGTGTAGAAGTATTAACAACTTCTTTTTTAAATTCAAAGGCATTAATCGATTACTCCCATTGCTTTTAAGATCATCGCATTAGTGCATATCAGGAATATATATTTTTTAAAGGAATCTATTTTCTGCTCTGATCTGTAAAATAAGCTTCAGCAATTTCATTACGATAATCACTTCTTAACTATTTTTAATAGCTAATCAATCAAGTCAATTAATATTACTCATAGCTCTGATTTGTTCTCATGTAATCAACAATTATGACTATCTCAGAGAACATAAAATATAACTATTTGTATGACGTATAGAAATATCAATAGTAATCTAAAGAACTTATATTTTTATTAAAAGCCATGTTTATTATATAGTTTAGTATCTCTGATCTGCTACAACAACTTCTACAATACCATCTCCCCAATCACTTCTTAACTATTTTTAATAGCTAATCGATCAAGTCAATTAAATGTTAAATTAATTGCTTAATTATAATACCTCGGTTCCAACTCTCCTCATATAATCAACAAAAATGCTTCTGTCTAAAATCCTATTAGATCACTTGTTATCAAACTCAGCTTTTTTGCATTTCTGATCACTCTAATATCTATCGATTTCAAATAATAAATAATCTGCTTTTATTTGAATTCCTGAGCTATATGCAAAACTTAACAATAGCTTCCCAGCAATTGCCAGAGCACACAATCCATTGCCTGTGGGCCATATAAGCATTAGCTAAACTCATGTGAGTATAAGCACTCGAAGGCTGGAAGCTGATGGAAGCCTTGGAGCAGTCATTTAGCCACAACTTTCATTTGTGGGCTCCATTTCAGAGCGGCCATCGTGTCTGCCATGAGGAATCGCTGCTGGCAGGCACTGTGTGCAGCTGTGACAGGACCATGACTATTATTAGTCATGCAGCGCTACCTCATCAACATTTGCCACATTCGTTGCCTTAGAGGCGTCTCGGCTAATGAAGCCATTTCACACCTGCCTGCTAAATTATGCGGCGAGCCAACGGCCATTAACTTGTTACAGATTGCTTATAATTAAATTATAATCAACATCAAGGCGCATCACGCAGACTGATAGTCGGCTGATAGTCGGGCCGGAGATAGCAACTAACTGGTTGCCGTTGCTTGGTCCGCAGTCCGCAACTTGACATGCATCTAACAAGCCTTCAACTATCTAATCAACGTACAAGTCAAAACATCAACACCTCAAGTAATCAAAATCACTTTAGAATTTCAAATCAGTTAGTTGATGGCCTGCAGCGTCTCTGCAGCGAGCCTGGCACGCAACTCGGCCGGACCATGTCCAGTTCCAGCCACAGCCACAGCCCCAACCAGAGCCACAGCCACAGCCACAACCTCGGCTCCATGCGACAGTTGCAAGCGAAAAAAAAAAGAAACAACTAAGATTATTCAAATTTAATGGGCGCAACGCGCGTGGAGACTCCACAAGTGAAGCAACAACGGTTCCAGTCATGTTAGGAAAGCAGCTACCTGTGCCTGAAACTGGACGTCGACTTGGACGTGGACGTGGAACTGAGCCTGGTCTGGTCTTGGCTGTCATCATGATTGATACGTTTGATGGATTGATTCGAGTGGCTGTGTGGCGTCCAGTTCAAGTTTGCTGATTGATCGCGGCGCGTTGATTACAATCGAAGGCGCAGGCGCAGTCGCCGTCGTCGTCGCAGACCCAACGCACGCTGCTGGGAATTCAATCAAAAGTGTCAGCGCCGGCTCAACATCTCTCTAGCTGGCTAGCTACAGTAGAAATAGCTTAAGAGCAACGCCTGCTAAATATAAAGGAGTCTCAAGGAAACTTTGCAAATAAAACTTGCAGCTTTCCTACAATCAATACTGATTTAAGCTTTTATAAAATGTTAATATTATTCTTAAAAAAAAATTGAGAGAGGGACCGTATTAAATACAAAAATACATAAATAAACTAAAAAAATAAATAAATAAAAATATAAATAAATAAATAAAAATTAAAAAATTAAATAATTAAATAATGCAAAATAAATAAATAAATAAATAGATAATTAAATAAGTAAATAAACAAATAAAAAAAATAAAAAATTAATTAAATATATAAATATATGAATAAATAATTAAATAATCAAAAAAATTTAATTAAAAATATAAGTAAAAAAATTAAATAATTAAAAATTTAATTTAATAAAATTTAAATAATTAAATAATTAAAAATAAGTAAATAAATTCAGCATTTATATAAAAATTGATCACTCTTAAATCTATTTTCAAAATACTTCCTTTATATTTATAAGCTTTACTTATGATATATGTATTAGGTAAGCTCTCTGTCTCTGTCTCTCTCTCTCTCTCTCTCTCTGATCTGAGAGACATCAAAGCTTTTTAAAATCATATATAATAATTAATTGGAAATTTATAAAAAATATTCTCAACAGGAATTGTGTTTAAGCTTGATTTGCCTTTAAGCAGTATCTACTGTGGTTACATCAGAGCCCAGTTTCTGCGGCCCCCATGCGAAACAGGTACTTTGGGCAAGCGGCAAGTGTCTGTGTGTCTTTAGTGCCATGTTATATGCCACCTTAATGATCTTGTCTTGCCAAGCGCAGTCAGCAGCAGCAGCAGCAGTCGCAGCAGCAGCAACTGTTGGCAGCAGCGTCAGCAGCGGCAGCAACGGCGACGGCGGCAAACGTAACGTCCAAGTCTCTTGTCGAGTGGCACAGTCCTCAGTTGGCAACATTTTGAGCTGACCACCAACGGCGCCTTTATTGACTTCACAGTCGAGTCCGAGCCAACTCGGACTGGGTGGCCACCATAGTAACTACAACAGCAACAACAGCAGCAGCAGCAGTATGGGGCACAGTTAAAGCCGGGCCTATTAAGTCATAGCGCTCGCTCATTTCTGATCATTTCACGGCTGGGCCTTCTCCTGCTTATGAATAATGGGGCGCCCAACTCCATATGCCTCATTTAGATTATGTTGTAAATGGCAGCAACTACAACAACTACAACAACAACAACATCAAGCAGCTACCACATTTACATGAAAAATTGCCAATCGGAATACAACAAATGAATATAAATCAAATTTTATGTTAATTCATCGACCTTTTATATTTTTTTTACATTTTTGTTGTTGTAACATTTAAACAGATTTTAATTAGCTTCGAACAGCAGTGGGCCGTCTGTCAATAATTTGTCAATATCTCGAGCAACTATTTCAATTTCTCTCGCCGCTCGCGAGTTCAACAACTTTACAAGCGGCACAACAAGTGTTGTACTTGTCGGCCGCAGCTTTTGAAGTCGGCCGCCGCGGAGCGGCCAATATTGAAATTAGTTCGAAATGCGATCGGCGACTTTCTTGTAATGCCGCCAGACGAAGCGTCTTCTTCTTCTTCTGCTTGTACATGCGGCTGCCTTCATTTCTCGAACACAGATTAATGATGTTTTAATGGAGCGTGAGAAAAACAATTTGATCTTATTTATGTATTTTTTTTGTGTTTTTTGGCAACTCTGGCGCACCTTGCTTGTTGGGCTCACCTGGCGTATGATTAATAAAGCGCTGTAACACAAATTAGCAAATATTGTTCGACTGACCTGCCAGCATGTAGAACATGCGTAAATAGAGCAAAGCACAAAACGAGAGTAGACAAAGTTAAAGCCTGGGAATGTTCGGATAAATGTATAAATATTCAAAACTGTTCTTCTCAGCTGGCATTGAATTTGGCGAAATATGAATAGTAAGTTAATTTAACAATTCCTCGAAAAGAGATTTTGTGAACTTTCTCGTGCAACAATTGTCCGTACACTAGACCTTTGCGCATGCCACCCAGTGTAGAGGACAAATCAACATGACAAATTCTTTAATTTCCACTTACAACCTGTTGCAAGCGCTGAACACCGCGGAAAACAGAAGAAGAAGAAGAAGAACGGCACTGCGACAAGAGCCGAACAAGTCTCAAAACGAAAGACTTAAGACACGAACTTGTCGTACACATAAACAGCGAAACGAAACTAACTGCGACGGAGCGCAGGGAAACCTTGAGGCAGCGGCCGGAAAAACTTTACGTAATTAAGCAAAGAACGTCGCGCTAATGTCGCACATAAGTCACACGGACGGCGGGGGACGGAATCGCAGACAAGCCAAATGCAAAAAACCAAAAACACAGAGACCAAACGAAACGAACAAAACGGTTAATGTTTTGCCTAAATTTGCCTGGCAAGTACGACTAAAAATACCAGCAGCCAATACTCGACAGTTCTTGTTGCTGTTCTCGTTGTTGTTGTTGCTGTTGACTCATTCACGCGAATTTGTTTGCAAATTGAACTTGGCTCTTGGTACTTGGAACGTTTTGCCATCGATTTTTGGGGCCAGCCAGCGTCGACTGCGGCGTCGACTGCGGCGTCGGTGTTGGCGTCGTCGCAACGCGTTTTTGATTAGCTTTCCGCATTTTAGCGGCATTTGTTAACCGAACGCTGCGCGTTCGGACCACGGCGAACCAAACAAATGATGGTTATCAGGAATCACGAATATTTGTTTGCTGCCGTTGCAAACAAACTCAAGAAGTGCTGTTCGAATACTTTTGCCTGTATTCTGCTGAAATGCTGAAGACGCTGAAGAAGCCGCCGGTTAGCAACTGCAACTGGAAATCCTAAACTTGACTCACGACGCATTTTCTATATGCACCCGTATATATTTAATTTCCACGAGCGGCGTCAAGTGTATCGAATGGCCGCTGTAACAAGAATGCGAATTTAAATGAAGACTCTCAAATGCTCTGCAAATAAGAGAAAATCTCTCTGGAGTCAAATCAAAAGGATTAGAGAAAGTTAAAAAATCTTTTAGCAGTGTCAGATTTTATGCTTCTCATAAGATAAGAAATGCGATATGCCCTTGCTGGAGTGAAGAGTATATAAACAGTTGCATAAACAGATTACAGATTTAGTTTTTTTTTTTTGGCGCCTGGGCAGCAGCAGCGGCAGCAGCAGCGGCTACCCACGCGATGCGGGGGCCACTCAGCGGCGTTGTAAACGGCGTTGCCACATCGCCACAATCGCAGCAGCGTAGGCGACAGTCGGGTTACAAATGATTTCGCCAAAATATTCAACGTATGCATATTTTTTATAATTTTCACAAATTGATAAACCAAATTGCAAGTGATTTTTCAAAAGCTGTTGCGCGTTTTCCTCATGCCTCGTGCCGCTTGCCGCGTGCCGCGTGCCTCGCGTGTGAGTCACAGCCAAACAGTGGATAATTATGATGCCAGATAATGCGATATTAAATAATATAGCCTGGCCAAAATCTCATTTTATTTTATTTACCACTCGAGCGTCGCGACGGTGGCAATCTCTGACAGCTGCATGTGGACACTTGGCCCCAACAACAACAACAACAGCAACCACTTGGCGCCCCCTTTTGTCAGTCGCTGGTCTTTCAACTTCAACTTTTGTCGCGCTGATTTGCAATTGCAATCGCTGGCACCACCCCCCACCCGCCACCACCCGACCGCCATGTGCCCCACTGGGCTCGTGTGCTCATGTGGGCAACTACTCCAATCTGGTGGTAAGTGCATAATGTGGTCCATTGTCTGGCCCGGGTTCACTTTTTACGAGCGGCTTTGTTTGCGCTTTGCGAATTATTATGTCATAAATTAATAGCCGCAATTTATACTACCTGCCCAGACCGCCCGGCCGCCCACCAAAAGCTGCGTTAGACGCTGGCGGGGGCGTTAGGCGGGGGGCGGACCCGCACAAAGGGACACTCGGCGGTGGTGAAAAATGGGATGCTGGCACTGCATTAGCCTAATGGCCGCTGATTTCATGCGAGAATGTATGTCAGATCTGCAGATATGCCCCAATATCCATGCGGGAATTCAGCCCAGTTCGCGCCGAGTGATAAACTTACACATGTAATGCAATTACGCAATTTTATGACTACTCAAATTGGGCCTTATCGAGATTTTGTTGGCTTTCACACAAACGCAATTTGGGTTTTAAATTTATAGAAATGTTCACTTTTCGATGAAGTCAAATTGAGTTGTTACAAAAATTGTTAATTATACCAAAAAATATTTAAAAAAATATTTAAACTAAAAAATCATAGTAATAATAATAATTACTCTAAGCATCTATCGGCCTGTCTGAATGATAGCAACAATTTCAGAGACCACAAAATCTAAAATATTATAAAGCTTTTAATAAATAAATAAACATCAATATATAAATACATGGGGTGAATCAGTAAAATATTAATATTAATATAAATATATAAAATATTTTAAAATATTAGTTTCACAAAAATAAACCAAGAGTGCGACGAGTTAAGTACTAGCCGCAACAAATCGTATTATTGTCCCTCATTATTCGTATTAGCCAAGTCTAAAACCTTATGCAATCACAACTCTGGCCTAAACCAAAACAGCAACTACAACTAAAACTTAACTCATTTGATTAAGAAACAATCGCAATGTGGTTGCTGTGCCTGATTTTTTTCCTGCTGCAACTTTTTGGGGAGACTGTTGGTTATTGTTGTTTCCCAACTCAACTGAAATATGCGCCAATTACAAGGCTCGTCAGGTCTTGCGAGTATTTTTCCCATGGAAAAATAGTGCCGGAACATCTTCATCTTTGGTGCGAATCGAAACTGTGCGGAGGACTCCACAGCACAACGCCCTGTTGTGAAAAATCTGGAATGTGTAATATTTTCTGCTGCAGCTGCACTGGCGAATGTTGGCCAAGAAACAACAATGTTCTGGAGGACTTTAAGTCAGAGTATGGGAACGTTATCGATAAGGTATATAAAAAGCCTTGGTAAATATACATATGTTCTATAATTGCATATGATTTTTTTTTTTTAATTCATAAAACTTCCGGGAACGATTTTTAATTTTTTAAGCACAACATTGTATATTTGATTGTCTTTAAAAAATTACATTAAAAATGTTCAAATATAATTTGTGTACTCTCCATAATGAAAGCCTTAAAAGGTTTCAAATAGTTAAACTCGGAAATGTAGATTGGGTATATCGGAGATCCTTCTCTAGAAATAAAACAGAATTAATCACAGGAATTAAACAAAGGAATTAAACAAAGGAGTAGCAGTAAAAATGTTGCCTTAAAACTTTCAAGGACATTCGAAACAGGTACTCAAGCTAAAGTTGCTGTGCTTTACAGCATCTCAAACAAAACTCCTTAAAGTTATGTAAAATAAACTATAATCTATTCTATTCTCAATTCGAAAATCGAATTTTCAACTTAACGCAAACAATATAACATTCATGGAAAACATATCGTTAATGGATCTTGAACCGAACTCAAGATTGCAATTTCAACTGCAAATTTATGATCCTCCATCGAACAATAAAATATTTTTGTGACAAATTTTAATAAACATTAAGAGCGATCGTTAACAGCTGCAAGGAAAGTCCTTTATATATTATAGGATGTATAAATGAAATGGCATTGAAATTCTTGTTTTGAAGACTACTTCTCAAGGTATAAACTAGATAAGGCTTCTTTAACCTATTTAAGCCTATTTAAACTAGTTTAGGCTTCTTTAACCTATTTTCTAGGTGCTAAAGCTTTCTAACTAATAATTTTAAACTATTTACCATGTTTGTCATACATGATTCGAATCGGACAATTTGTAGCCCTATCGAATTAACAATGCGTTTGCTACTTTGTCACACCTGATTGGGTCAAAGCTAAAAGACAAGTGCAGCCAAAGCTTCAGTCATTTGTCGAGCACTCGCAATGGGCTACCTGGGCTTGATTTTCTTCCTGCTGCCACATCTCGGATTGGAGCCGTGGAAGACGAGCGCCGAATGCTGTCTGGGTACTCAGCTGCTGTATTTTCCACACAAAAACGGCACCTGCGAAAAGTTTCCCGATGGCAAGAAAATCAAATTTTGGGACAACACCATATGCAAATCGAAGCTTTGTGGCGGCTTAAGTATACCAAAGCCCTGTTGCGGCAAGGGCAAGTGCAACATTTTTTGTTGCAACTGCCTTGGCGACTGCTTGGACGGAACTAATGATGTTTTGCATGACTTCAAGAAAGCGTATCTGAAAGATATTGATTATGTTTATGTGAGGCCATGGTATGAATATTATATTTAATTGTGGTTCTAATAAAATTGTTGAATGTTTTGTTTATTTTTAGATGCTAGTTCGAGATCTGATCAGGGTTTATTTTAAATATCGTGCTTCTATTATTGATAAAAAAAATAATTTTTTAAGTTTTTTTCAATATTTTCATCAAGTCCGATGTTAAGATTTATTTTGTTTAATTTATTCGTGACAATTAAGATTTCTTGCTTATATAATTTATGGAATTACTTTCTTAACACCATTTAAAATATAACTTTTTTAATCTGCATAACAAATATCTCTTACCATTTTCTGTACATTCCTTAATGTTATAGTTTTCTTATGCCTTTTATTTGATGCTCACCTTTAAAATTGTAATTTCAGTTTTGGCCATTATATGAATTAATCATACTTCATGGAGAGAACATTTTAAATTTGAAGCAGATATTGAGTTTATATTACTTTCTTTTGCCAGCTGTTCTTTTTCTAAGTGAATATAAAAAAATAGAGAGTAGAAGTATGTACTTACATGTTTATACCTTTCTCAGTCGAATAATATTGTTGCATTGCTTTGGCAATTTATTAAATAATCAGAAATATAAGGAAGTATGTATATAAACACATGTTACTAAAGGAATTATTGATTTGTCACACAGCAACTGCATTCAATAAAAATAATTGTTAAAGAAGCGAAAGATTTTAGTCGAAAGATCATTGAAGTTTCTTCCTATTATTTAATTCAAAGACATAACGAGGTTTAACATGATTATTATTCCAAGCTACAATCTATTTTTTGCTATTTAAACAACAGTTCTAATCGCTTCTATATAATAATCAAATTGTTTATACTCACTCCTATCGCAATTTTCATCGGTAACCCAGCTTTGGGTCACCTTTTGTATATACTCACAATATCATTTGAATCTATTCGCTGCTCTCCGCAGACACTTCGCATGTTGCCGCTGTTGCAACGAGTATTTGCCTCAAAGCGCGCATGTTTGTTAAAAATGTTGCACATTTTCTATATATATAAACTTTTTTTTTTTGCATAGACTCCAAACACGCCCCGTAGCACCAGACAGATCGCATGCAGCTGCCCCCCGCCGCCCCCCTGCGATCCAGAGAACTGGGGCGCTTTGTCTGCACAGCTGTCTGGCTGGGCCAAGAGTGTCTCTGTATGTGTGTGTGTGTGTGTGTTTCTTTGGCCAAGTGACTCATTGGGGTCTCTGCTAGCAGCTTGTCTGTGGCCGCTATTTGCTGCATATATGATTTTATTAGTCGCTTTCCGATTCGTATTTGAATTTTTCTATTCGTTCTTCGCTCAGGTTGAATATGTGTGTGTGTGTGTGTGTTTGTGTGTGTGTTGCAAGCGTGTGTTGTTGGCTTACAAGCTAATAACGCCGCTGGTTGTTGGCCAGTCTGTCGCCGTCAATGTGTGTTTTGTCAATTAAGCAGCAAATTGCCGAACAAATTCAAAAATCGCGTTTTACAAATTTCTAGCAAATGAAATCAAAATTTGTATGTTCGCCATTGCAATGCATTGGCACTGGTTTTGGCTTTGGCTATGGCTTCGGTTTTAGCCACCTTATCAGAGCCACGGCATCGTCAACGTGGCAAAAGTATCAACTTAAATGACCATTATTAGCGGTAAATAAACCTACCCGGTGGCACTAGTTCCCAACCAAAAGTCACAGCCCAGCCAGCTTAGCAGTTCTTATAAAAGATCATGTTAACACACTGCAAACACTTTGCAAACAACAACTACAAAAACAACAATAATAATAGCAACAATAACAGCTATAATAAAAGAAAAGCCCAACAACAAGCAGTAAAAAAATAAAATTATGATTTGTTTAAACGACGCGAAAATGCTCTGTAAAAAAGTTATTAAGGTAAAGATTGTTTATTCTCATGATATAATTTTTAAATTTTAATAATTTCTATCATAATATAACTTGAAAGACTGACTATGTTATTAATTTTGAAAAGTATTCCTAATTTTAAATTGAGTTTAAATAACTTTGGATTCCATCAATTAATCTACCAAAAATTAAGCCTGCATAAAGATTGCATTAAATAATAAAGTGCAATATATACATATAAATAATATTAATATATATAAATAAATTAAATATATACAAATTAAAAGAAATATATTAAATAAAACAATAGTCAAAATAATGAATACCTTTTATAATCTATGAATATAAAAGCACTGTAAGCTTGAATAAAAAAATTATTAGAAGAGTATTTCAATTGGAATAGAAATAAATTAAAATTGCTAATAAATCTTAACTGCTTAGATATTTATTATTGTTCGGCTTACATATAAATAAGAGATATATTTATTAATAAACTGTTAGGGAATAGTTATTATAGACCACTCTATGACTCCCTTTGTCATATGACTCTGAGTAAGGGTATTAACAGGCAATGGCAATGGTAAAGTCAAAGCCAAAACGGCCATGAAACTTACATCTGATAAATGATATAGGAGTTCGTATTGCCAGCAAAGCAAACGCAGCGGAAAATATTGTCAAGGCGGCAAGGGGAAAATCGAGGAAAACTGGCTTAAACCTGCCGTTGAGCAGCGAATTCTATTGTTCTGCCGTTAGAAGGTCCAGGCGGGCTTATCGCTGGGGCTTTTAGCCGGCCAGCAGCCAATTAGGCGACATTTCTGGCACCATCTGCCCGGGCAATTATGAAAATGGCAATTTTTATTGTGGGCTGCAAGAATCCGGCCAGGAATCCGAGGCCGAGACTGAGAATCCTTAATATAAAGCGCTAATTGGCAGCCAGGTGCATAGCTGAAAGATTTTGACCGACTATAGGAAATTAATTTTGCATGCCGCTGCACGTTCCAGACCCGGGCAAAAATCTACTAATGGTCATGTATCAAAGCGTGATTCACTTTGACCTCCAAGCAGCGGCAACAGCTGCCGCCGTCTCCTTGTCCCAAACCCGTGCCTGTGCCCGTGTCCAGGTCCATGCCCGTGCCGTGTGTGTCATGCTCTGAATTTACATAAATCTGTAACCGAATTTCGCCAGCCAAACGAATATGGATGCAATCCATGTCCGAGGCGAGGAGGGCTGAGTTAACTTTCTGGTTCAGCAGCAGCAGCAGCAGCAGCGGCTTTGTTAAAGTATTTGCCTTTGGGCCAGTTGTACGAGTAATGCGGAAGAATCCGCGAACTGCATTTCGAATGGACTTGGCTTTTGGATTTATTAAAATGAATTAATTTGAAAATTTCAACCAACTTTTTTCTCTCTTGTTTTTTTTTTTGGCCAATGTGCGGCATTTTAATGATGTCGCCAAACTGCACAGAGTATGGGCATAAATTGCATTTGCATTTGTTTAACCTTTTGGCTCTGTGCCCGGCTAGCATTTGCAAGTTCCTAAATCAAGCCTCGGCATATCTTTAAGTTAACCCCACCCAGAACTGATTCTAAAAGGGGCAAACAGAAGTTGGCTAAAAGCGCATTAATGGATGATGTGGCTTAAATTGAAACACATATTAAATGAAGCCTCAAGTGAGCCTAGAGTGATAATAAAGTGTTCTAGGATTTGATTTTAATAAAGTTCTGATACCTTAGTATATAAGTATAAAACAGAAAGATGATTTGTGTATATCCATTAAATAACATATTTATATAAAAAGAAAGCACAAATTAAATAAGCATTAATAGAGTGAGCAGGAAGAAAAGTTAAATAATTGCGTCTGGGAAGCTTTAATTGGGCTCATTCGCTTAATTAGCAGCTCGAGCATTCGTATTGGGGTAACAACAGGCTAACAGCCTTTTAATCTCACTCACTTGCCCGTTAACGTGGCCAATCATTCGACCACGCCCATTACTAATCAACACACACACAAATCATAATTCTCCCGCTTATTTACTCGAACACCTGATGTAATTTGCCAATTGGCCAATGGTCCAGAAAAACACCCGAAAAACGGAAAAACTAAAACACAGACAGAGCAACAATCACAATTGCTTAGCAATTTCACACTTTCAATCGATAACAACAACAACTGCGACCGGCGGGCAAATCGATATTTTTGTTATTTCATTTTTGGCACAGTGGTGCTGTGTGGTGCTGCCCACTGTGCAATTAACACCTCAGCGTCTGAGTTGAGTGCGACTAAAATTATATATACGTACACAGCTTTAAAACGAGCCGTGAAACGTTGCAGGTTTTTCTAATTAATAAATACGCAAACTCAGTTAGTTCGTGGCATGCAAAAATTTTAAATTTAAATTCAACTATATAAAATTTTATTGCCCCTACACGGCAATGCACTTTTGAATTCGCTGGCCCAGTCATAAATAGCCGTCCCAACCACATACGTACCACATTTATGCTGGCACATATTTCCATCTATTTCACCTGCAGCCCCAAACAGTTTATGGGTCTGCCTTTTTTTATACCCCGCTCGACCATAAAACTGCCTCAAATGGCCAACATAAAAATCTTAAATCGTGTAATATACAAACTTGAATATTAGCAGCGAGCAACTCACTTTGCACAACTTGTTTGGACTAACGGCTAATAGAAATTAAATTGAAACCCTTGCGGATCGAACCAACTTTAAATCAATCAAAAACCAGGGTATGCGTTAGTCGCATGCATATTTATGAAACGGGTGCCGGCTGTTTGGCTGTTTTTGCGCATTATTAATAATCACATTTAAGCCATAAATGTCGCCATGGATTGGTGGCCAATTGCCAGCCATTTGCCAATTGGCAGTTGACAATAATTCAATAATTCAATGCATGCGTTTAATGGCATTTTATGCGCCTGCCGGCGACGGCCACTTGCGGCTAATTGATTTCCAATTAATTTATGCTCGCTCGACACTCGTGACACCTTTGTTTAGCTGTCCGTAATTAAAATTGCAACTTGCCAATTTTTTCTTTCAAATGATTTATATCAGCTTAAACATAAATCAAGTCACAATGCAAAGATAAGAAGTAAGAGTAACTAAAAAAAATATAATCAAATCATTTTTATATGTTAGACAACATTTTAATAGACCAATCAAGACCTAAATCAAAAAAAAATTAAAAATGTTGAAAGTATTATTGATAAAGTTTTGAAATTGTATATATCGTATTAAAAATATTTGATAATGTTTAAAGTACAGTTAATAAATTGTATCTATGGTATTAAAATATTTGATAATATTTCAAATATTATTGATAACGTTTATAAATTTTATCTATCGTATTTAAAATATTTGATAATGTTTAAAGTTTTTTTGATAAAGTTTATAAATTTTATGTATTGTATTTAAAATATTTGATTATATTTAAAGTGTTATTGATAACGTTTATAAATTTTATCTATCGTATTTGAAATTGTATATATCGTATTTAAAATATTTGATAATGTTGAAAGTATTATTGATAAAGTTTATAAATTTTATCTATCGTATTTAAAATATTTGATAATGTTTAAAGTTTTTTTGATAACGTTTATAAATTTTATCTATTGTATTTAAAATATTTGATAATATTTAAAGTGCTATTGATAAAGTTTATAAATTTTATTTATCGTATTTAAAATATTTGATAATGTTTAAATTATTATTGATAAAGTTTGTAATTTTATCTATTGTATTTAAAATATTTGATAATATTTAAAGTGTTATTAATAACGTTTATAAATTGTGATTGATATAAAAGCTTTTATATACAATAAAATTAATAAAAATGGTAAATTTAGCAAGTTCGCAGTTGTGCATTATTTAGAGTATCGTATACTCCTTAAATGTATTATTTTATTGTTATGCTCTAAATTTAAACATGTCGACAGACTCACAGATCCCCAACTGACTGAACAACAGACATCGCTTGTGGCATTAGGTAATCATGCATAGTTTTGTGGCCATTGTGTGTATCCTTTCGCCTGTTTTATATCAGTTTTGTTTTTTTTTTTTTGTGCTCGCCCCATGGCGCTGTGTCCAGAATCATGAAGCCATTGTCAGAGGCTGTGGCTCCACTCACTTTGGCATATTAGTTTCAATTCATTTAAGTGTCCGCGTGTCCGATTTGCGGCTTTGTTTGCGCGTTGTATTTTTTTTACTTGCCAGCCTGGTTGGGTCGAAGTGTTGCGCTCAATTGACAGTCCAACTGACAGAGCTGCCTGCAGGCCGCCGAGGCAGGACTTTTATGGTCGTCGGATCGCCTGAGTGGGGCACAGAGTCTTATAAATTATAACTGCCTGCAACGTCTGGCAAACTTGGCGTCTGTGGCGCACTTGCCGTTGCCATTTGGAAATGAAAAGTGAGTTGCACTTGGACTGGCCGCATATAAATGGGTTTCTATATGGCCAGCTTATTACCTAATTTCGTTCGTCGACCACGTTCGAGTCTCTGGCATTTTAAGTGCTGTGCTTTTGACATTTGAAAGCGTTAGGGTTAGAGGATCTTGTTGCACACAGAGAAAGTTATGCACTCGAGACAAGAATCGATTAAGATGTTGCAAGCACAAATCGACAAGTTGACTTGTTGCATAAGTTCAATTGAAATCATTTAAGACATATTTAAATAGTTGGTAAGACAATTATGATATTTAAGCTTACTTTAGATTAATTGCATGTGTATCTGTATTTCTTTTTCTATATACAAAAAATATATTCAAATACCAACTTTGACTTTCGCCTCGACATTTTGGTAATCTATATGAAAATTTGTTAGAGCAAGGGTTATGCGATGTTGTTGTTATTGGTGTTGTTGTTGGAGTAGCTGATTGAAAAGAAAGTTATCAAGAAAGAAAACATGCACATGGATTTATTGATCAGACAATCAGGCAAAGGGACTGGCCGACTGGCAGAAAGTGTTTTTTTCTTGCGACGAGACGGCCAAAAATCCAATGCAATAAATTTACTTTAATTTCTCATAAATTTAAGCTTTGCATATTTTGTGCCGCGACCAAAAGACAATAGGCTGGCTCAACGTTTATGCGACTTGGGCCAACACCCGCGCACATTTCCATGCAAATGAGATAGAGCCTGGATGCTGGCCCGGATGGAGCCCTGTCTGCCCGGTCCACGGCCGATGGTGGGTGCCGCTAAGCACCATTTGACGCCAGTCGCCAGTCTCTGGAAAAGTCGCCGCTCTTTTGCACATGCCGCTGTCTAACAGACTGACAGACAGACTGACTCACAGACTGACTGACTGACTGACTGGCCGGGCCATATGACACTTTTAGGCTGGTCAACTGGGCTGGGACTGGTCGACTGGACAAGATGTCCATCAACGCCTGCGTGTCTAACGAAAGCCCAAGTTCGGTCGACGCCGCCGCCGCCGTCACTTCAAAGCCCGTGGCGCCACCAGGATGCGGATGCAGCAGGCGACGCGGCAACTTTATGGCTGACACCAATCAACTTTGCGTCGCTTCAACTGACATCTAATGCCTTTGTTTATGCGCCACGTCCGTACAAAAGTTGGTGTATGCCTTCGGGCATTAGTTGACACCTTCAGCTGGCCCCCACCCACGCGGCCAGGCAGCCTCCACAACGCCTTTAATTTATTTTCTGATTTGCTGCCTGCTAAATGTATCAAGTGCTGACGTCATCGCCCATCCCCCCGAACGCCCACAACAATTTGCACAAATGCGGCTCATCAACTGCCTTTTGAGCGTACCCTTGGCAGGCGGCAAATGCCACCTTTAAGTGGCCCTCAGCTTGGCTCGAAGCCCTGACAAATCTGCAGACTGCACTTTTATTAGTTGGACACGTGTCCTTAAGACGCAGCGGAAATGAGAGGCATTTGTTGCTGTCAGCGAACGGTGCGCAAAAGGATTTGCCAAATATTTACCAAAAGTACTACACTCAGCGAAATTAAAAGAACTTTAGGCCAATATCAATAATACTAACATAAATAGAAAGTTACTTGAAAATAAATTATTTTATTATATTACCAGCTATATATTACTAAATATTTTTTTTTTTATTTAATTTTTTTATTCAAAATTTGTATCTTAATATTTGTTAAATAGATTTTCAGAATATAAATTTAAAGTCTAATAATTTAACTAATTTGGATTAGGCAAGGATTCTAGTCTTTTTTTTTTATATATATATTTTATTCTTTGGAAAGGATTTAATTATACTATTATTATATACAACAATTAAAACTAAGCTTATTAGCTAACTTTTAAATTTAAACTTTGTAACTATATTAATTTTGTCAGTGTAGCTCGTGTGCTTGCATCCCCCAAGGGAGGCATCAAAAAGCAAACCGAAATCTGGAATTCAACTTGAGCAATCGCATCAGCAAAATCCGAATCTCGTAAACAGACAAAAAGTCCAAACGAGCCCGAGAATGGGAGAAGGGGAGAAAGGCAGAAAGGGGAAAGAAAAGAAATATTAATTTATATTATTTGCAATGCGGCAGCACGCCGCAAAGTGTGATTGTGACAGGTTGTGTACAGTAGAGCGCCGTAAAGCAGGACGACTGCCGAGGTCCTGGCACGTGGCACGTGACCGAGTCGGCCGACTGCAAATATGCATAAAAATTGAAGATGCCACCGGCCAGGCGAATCGATAGTGCACGAGCCGAGCCATTAAAACCAAAGACAGCCGCCGCCTCCTCCTCCTCCTCCTCCTCCTCCTCCTCCTCCTCCTCCGGAAAAGCGTGCAAGGCATGGAAAAGCATATGCTCAGCTTCGCAGAGCGACGTTTCCCACACTACCCAATGCGACAGGCCGCAGGCTATTGACTACCCAGAACGGCAACAGAAATTCGATTGTAAACCTCAAGTGTTCCCGGGCACGCCACACAGATGATAATAATAATAAGTGCCAGGTCCTGGTGCTGGACCTGGTCCAGGACCAGACCCATAATGCGTGTATTGAGAAATTAAAGAGACGCACGCAGGCAGGCCACCCCCTCTGATAGAATGCCACCCACCCCTCCGACACAGGCATTACCAGCAAAATTGATGGCCAACAGACGCTCGCTGTCTGCCGCAGGCAACAAATGTATCTTCTTTCTAGTCCTAGACGGAGTCCTCGTCCTCGTCCTCCTCCTGGTTTCAGTCAAACCGCCAACAGGCACTTCAGGTCTTTTTTCGGATTCACAGTTTCCCACGACCGAAAAGTGTTGCTTATGTCCCTGCCTGACTGTAACAATATTGGGCTGGAGAGGGGGAATGGAAAGGGGGTGTTGCGCCCCGTTTTAATTGCCGCCCCTGTTGCAGCAGCGGCTTAGCAGCCGGATCATCCCCCGTTCTCGTTGCTGCTGCTGCTACTGCTGCTGTTTCCTGTCAGCTTCATTATTTGCTATTTTAGCAATTTGATGGTAAACTTTGACCACGGCTGAATGCGTCCTGACAGCCCAACGACTGCCGTTGATAGCTACAATATTTGCCAGCTACTCTCCCTTCCTCCCCCTCTCCCTTTTCCAGCCGTGTATTGTGCAAACAATAACCCACACAATTGTTGCAGACACATTGCTACTTTTAGGCTGAAGGGTAGCCTTTAATTTGGCATGCCTGGGCTATTATTAATTTGATATGGACCAGCTCCATCTATCTATCTATCATAAATGAGCACCTTGACCTCCCACGCAGTCCTGGACCAGGTCCGTACCACGCCAGATGACGCGCGTGTTGAGCTAAAGTTTTTAAAATTGTTTTCCATACCTTTTGTTAACGCTCCTAATGTAATTTATGTGTTCTCAAATGTCTGTATTAAATTCTTTTTAATCCCTGATGTTATAATGAGCCATAGCAGGGGATTCATTTAGTTTAATTTATATGAGTAATTTAGTGCCTTTAAATCCTAAAGAGTTCGCTTGTATTTAAGGGCACTATTGATAAGAATGTCCTGCTTGATTAAATTGAAGGCAGCCTTGTTTTTATTCACCTCCCAGAAGACCTTCACAATTCTTCACCCACACATTCACTTGTAACTAACACAAAAATAGCTCATCGTCAGCTTGGCTACAAAATAAAATGCTAGCATTGTTATTGAATTGGGTTTAGTGTGTGCTTTGTTGTTATGACTATCCCCCCCCTCACCCGCCCACCACCCCCTCTCTAGTAACGTATGTAACAAGCGTTGTAAAGCAAACATTTGTTAACAAAACATTGATCATTGTTCAACATGTAAATTCACTAATTTGGCAACGAAAAACCGCCAGCTATAAATGGTAACAGCCACGAGATGCGAGAAAGACTCAAAGACTCTGTGAGGCTCTGAGGCTCTGAGGCTGTGAGGCTGGAGGCTGGAGACTGCAACCCTCACGACGGAGCCATAACAATTTTTTTTTGCATACAGCAACGAAATGAATACGTGTTGTTGTCGTTGTTGTTGTCGTTGTTGTTGTTGTTGTTGTTTGGTGGCCTGCGCGCATTTTCCTTAACAAATAAAATAAAAATTTGCATAAAAATCAAGTAAATAAAATACGCATTGCTTTGGCCGCAGTCAACGTCTAGAATCAGAACAGAGCTCGCAAAATCAGCGAGCTGCGAACTTATTAAAGTTGTTGGCGGCTGCTGCTGATGCTGATGCTGGAGGCTGCTGTAGGCAGCACTTGACAAGGATCAAGGTTGTGGCATCGGTACTTGCAACTTGCAACTTGCAACTAGCAACTAGCAACTAGCAAAACTGGCGACTCGCTTGGGCAGGGCAAGATACCTTTGATACCCTGTAAGCAATAAATGCATGGGTAGGTGACGTATAGTTGATAAAGAAAAAAGTAGATTTGACTTATAAATTTATTTTTAAATTGATTTAAGTTGATAGGATTCAAAAAACTGATTCGCATTTTTAGTCTTCTATTGTCAACCATTTGTATTAATAATATATGGTTAAAATAGATCCTTATGCTTTGCATAATTAACAATCACTTAACATTAAGAAGTATTCTTTCTAATCAGAAGTACTTTAAGCTCTTTTCTGATGTTCAGTTTAGACATACCCAAAAAACTTCAGCTCTATCAAATAATGTAAAATAATAATAAAGGTTTTCTTTCACTCCTTTTTACAGGGTATCCTTACGGTAAGTATTCATGCCGACTATTTACTTTGGTGTGGGGTGTACGCAGAGCACGTCATTCTCCTTGCGGCTGTGCTCCAGCAATGGAAATTGCTTTATGGCTTGTATATGCAGATTGGGAGTCCGGGAACTGAGAACCGAGAATCGAGAACTGAGAACTGAGCAATGGGAACTGCAAACTGCAAAACTGCGAACTGCGAATCTGGCTGCTGGCTGCAACCTGTCGCAGTTGCAAATGCTCTTTGTGAAATTTATGCGCAAGCGCGCTGATTCTTATTTTTTCGCCTTTAACAAGGCGCACAACAACAACAACAACTAAGAACACCCTCCCGCCTCGGTTGCCTGTTTTTGGGATTTCTGCTGAAAATTCAATTTGCTACAAAATGTGCGCCGCTTTTGCATATCTGGCAGCAAAAATTCGTGATTTACAATTTTCGTTTCGTTTCGTTTGGTTTCGTTTGGTTTCGTTTGGCTGCCATCCTTTGCCAGGCTCCAGCTTCAGTTTCAGTTCGGACTCATTTGGTCTTTTGCGGTCTTTTCGTCTCTGATTTAATTTTGTTGCTGCCTCGTTCTCTGGTTAGAGACTTGGTTCACCTGTTTATGCCAGATTCCAGGCATGCGATTAAAATCACCTGCGCAGGCATGCGCCCACGCAGCCTTCACTTCTCTCTCTCTCTCTCTCTCTCTCTCACTCTCTCTCTCTATCAGTTGGCCCTCAGCTGCTCCTTCTCATCTCATGGTCGTCGTTTGCAGCTTCTCGTTTCGCTTTGCGTTGCTTCGCTTTGATTTGGGGCTCGTTTCTTCTTATTATTTTTTGTTTTTATTTTTGCTGTTGCAATACCTTTTAAAGGCTGCGCCCGCGTCCTCGTTCATTTATTATGTACGAGTATTTTTTTTTTGTTCTCGTTCTTTTTTTTTAGTTTTTTTTTTGGTTACCTCTCGCTGTTTATTCAAACTAATTTAATTTGTGCGCGGCATTCGTGGAGCGCCCGCAGGTAAGTTTGGCTGCGCGGGCACCACTTGCACCGCTGGCACCGCTGGCCAGCACCACTGGCAGGTTGCTGTGTTATTTTGGCGTTTCACGCACTTGGCGCATGTTGCAGTCACGCCTTTTGTTGCCCGCTGTCCATTTGGACGGCATTTTTTGTGAGTCAAAGCCACACGCAAAAAGTTGTTAAAATGCAAATTAAATTAGAGACAAACTGGGCAGCCACAAACAACTCCTTGAGAGAAAGAGAGGGGTGTGTGTTGTTGTTGTTGTTGTTGTTGTTGTTGTTGTTGTGTGGGCTGCGTGGGGTGGGGTTTTAGCCTTTCTGCTGTTGTCTAGCTGGATTAGCTGACTGCAAATGACATGCGCCGTTTGGACAATGATTGCCGATATGCAAATATCGAACCAGGTGCAATGTTGCAAGCCCCCCAACTTCAGCTACCCCCCAAAAATAGACAACACTCTTTGACAGCTATAACGATTTCATATTGGGTTATATAATCTCAAGAACTTTAATTAAACACTTCGTTTTTGAATGGAAAGGCATGGCTTGAGTTTGCCGCAGAATCAACTTCATCTTAATGGTATCAAATTAAATTTTTAAAAAATATAAATAAATGTTTTTTTATATTTATTTGCAATCTGTATTATAAGAAAAACTATA
Organism: Drosophila lacertosa; assembly: GCA_004143845.1. Taxonomy (NCBI): domain Eukaryota; kingdom Metazoa; phylum Arthropoda; class Insecta; order Diptera; family Drosophilidae; genus Drosophila; species Drosophila lacertosa. The sequence goes on along the minus strand of SCDZ01000623.1, from coordinate 32,156 downwards.
AACAAATTTATTAATGACTTATATAAGCTAACCGAAAGGAATTGAACTCCAGTGAGAGCAACTATATATATTCATATTTACAAAAATAATAATTGATATCATAAACTTCCATTTTGTTAAAGATTTATTTTTTATCATTAGCAACCTTATCAGTTTGTACTATTTAAAAAAGTTTCCTATTAAAACTCTGCTGTTTCATATTCTGTAATTTTAAGAAGTTTTCGCTTAACTCATTAAGTGCTTAAACATAATTAAATTAAATCAATTAATTATTATTTACCATTCTTAAAATTCGGCCTAGTTTAAAGTGTGTTGGCAATTCCTTTATAAAAGCCTGGCCGCAAGCTATTATCTTGGCCAACAGCGGATTATGCAACACCTTGGCAACTGTTAAGCCTGCGGCGTTACCAAAGTGAATCGGAGTTAACCGAATCGAAGCGTTGTGGAAACAAACAAACGCGTTATAAAACAAAGCACAGGCAAAAATCGTCGTCTTGCACAATGCAATGCGACAACGAAACAAAAAAAGAAGCTACCCAAAAATGGCCATAAAACAAATGCGGCAAATCGAGAAAGAAAGAAAAAATAACACAAAAAAAAATACAACAACAACAAAAAACAAACCTTTGCTTAACTTTGTTTTGTTTCTCACTTAGAGGAGCGGCAGAAGCAATCAGTGCACCCACTGGCAACGCCAAGCAGCCTCCTGCCCCGGCTGCAACAACGGCGGCAGTGGCAGTGGCAGCATCTGTGGTGGCTGCCACATCTTTAACACTTGTTTGCCCAGCTAATCGCGGCTGCATCGTCGCCTCGGATTTCAGAACCAATATGTAAGGCATTTAAAAGCGCACAAAAAGCCCAGACAGAGTTTAAGTAGAATTAAGCATCCAAATTCATGAGTCAAGTTACCGCTCGAAGGCTTCTTTATATATAAATATATATATATATATATTTATTTTTGCCATTTTTTTTTTAGCTGAATGCCTTTGGTTTTTGATTTGTGTGGCTTAATAAAATACCGAGAAGTCGCCGTCGCCGTTTGGGCCCCATTGGGAAACAATGAAATCTTCCGGCGCGCTGTCAATGATTCTACCCCAAAAAGCGCTGCGGCTCTGTAAGCATCTGTATCTGTATCTGTATCTGCTTTTTTGAGAGAGTGTGTGTGTTGTTCGGTGATTTATGTGCCTCGTTTTTGGCCAATTTTCGTTTTTAGTTCAGTGCTGCGGTTAAATAATGCGCTTCCAAGAATATAAACACGAAGCAGCCAAAAAACAGAAGAAAAAAAATCAAAGAAAAAAAGATAAAGAAACAAAAAAAAAACAACTGTTGCACATTCCCATTGTGGGTTAGGAGGGCCTTGAATATGCATAATAATACTCATATCTATTCCATAATTCGTTATTTGTCATTGTTTGCCGCTTGATTTCGATTGTGATTTAAAAATTTTGATTTAGCTCTTTTTTTCTTCTTTGGTTTTTTTTTTTCGGTCAGTTCAAATCAACATGTTGATTTTCTAAGCAATTAATTTGATTAACTGCCAAGTTGTGGCTGCGGTTTGGGGCGCCTTTGATCTGGCCACAGTACACACATACATCATGAGCACTAAGCATTAGGCATTAACCATCGAGCATTAAGCATTATTAATTAAAAGTTCTTTACAGCTAATTGCAGTGTATGATATAAGCCAAGCCAACAGCTGCCGATGAGCCATTCATCGGTCAACGGAAATACCCCAAAAAAATCGTGAACTCCTTCGAGCTCAGCTTGGCAACCAAAACGAGTTTATATGAAAGTGAATTTTCCAAAAAAAAATGTAACTGAAAAAAAGTATAAATTTCTTCTTCGCGTGAAATGAAAAAGACTGAGAATGGGAAAATATATATAAACCATCGATGAGATAGTAAAGAATTACAAGAGGATGTAAATTACGCAAGAAATATATTTTAGATAGCCAAAAAAAAAACTGATAATTTAAATTTGCAACACTTTTTAATAATATTTGCTACCTACTAGAAATAAAAATAAGATAAGAAAAAAAAATAAAAAACTTAGTAAAGGGCACGCATTAGCCTTGTTCGGCTTATTCTAGACGCAGGCATGGCCCAAATAATTTATGACTTTCAAAAAGTGGCAGCAATCGGCAAGTTTGTTGCCTAAGTCTTTTGATTGCAATGGAATAGAAAAGCTAGTTCATGGATTGCAAGTCAATTTTTCGACAACAAACACTTTGCAACGATGTTATCAACAACAACAGCGACAACAACAATAACCAAAAACAACAACAGCAGCAACAGCAACAGCAGCAGCAACACAGTTTGACCACCTGCCGGGCACACCTCTTTTTCGTTTTTGGGCGTATGTGCGCCTGATTAGCTGTTGCCAATATTTCTGTTAACGTTTCTCGCTGGCTGCACTAAAAATTAGTCGCAATTCACGAATATTTGCTGGCGTTTTTTTTTCCTTGTTCGATTTTGCTGTTGTTGTTGTTGTATTTGTTACTCATTTGAATTTTGCGCCAAAAACTGAAAAAAATCTTTTTAACTGCAACTGCAAATGCTGAGCTGAGCTGAGCTGCTGAGCTGCAACGTTAATTAATTACGATTTATTGACTAAATTTGTTGATTAGACAATTGACGTTAGCCCGTTGTTACAGTTGTTTCAATTGCTGTTGTGGCTGATTTTGATGTTGCCACACAATTTGGCCACTTGCCACACAATTGTCGTCAATTAATTGCGCTTTGATTTCGCTGATTTGCTGATTCGCCACGCCGCCCTGCAGGTGGCATTCGTTATTTCGATTTCGATTCGATTTCCATTCGTTATTGGAAAATTGCATGTAAATCACGAATATGCCACCAACATTAACGAATTGGGTTGTGAAAAAACGATTTGCGGTTAGAAAAAATATCATTGGTAGCAAATATAACAGAAAATGAAATGACTCAGAATATATTTAAAAAGTGATCTGTTAAACTAAAATAAATATATAATAATAATAAAATGAATTAATTAATAATTAATTAAAAGAATATATATAATATAAATTATAATTATCAAACAATTAATACAAAATTTCTCATATTTATTGAATGAAAATGTGAAAATGTATAAAAATAATTAATGTTAAAAAGGAATACATGAGGAATATTAATCAATTTTGTTTTTATAAAGCCGTTAGGCAGGAAATTATAAAATGTGAAAATGATAAAATTGCTTTTCAATTGCCGTCATATGAAAGACTTAGGCGACGAACTTGCTTATGGAACTACTTAAAGAAATGAGTGTAAGGTGAAATTGACTTACCGACAAGTGGTTTAGAAAATTTCCATAGTCTGCTGGTTACATTGTGGTGCTGATGGTGTCGGTGGTGGTGTGAAATTCCTAACTGGCACTCTCTGGTGGAACGAACGTTGCATCAATCAGCGGCGGCAGCTTAAATGCTGCATCATGACAAAACCATTACACTTGACCAGAGAGCGCGCTCCGGGTACGTTGATGGCGTCGGCAGATGCTCAGATGACTAGGCGACTCGGTTCAGCTCTTGGCGTGATTGATTGATTGGCAGCGTGAGCAGCGGGCAGCGGGCAGCGGGCAGCGGAAAGCAGCCTGGACTGGACTGGTGCTTTGTCTAAAAGCCGTTTAGAATAACACCAAGCGACCAAAACAGCAACAGCATCCACAAAGTGCAACATAACGAGCCCAGCAGCGAGAAATTATGCATTGTGTTGGAAAAATGTTTAATCTGTGCAATGCCAATGCCAATGCTACATATCAAGGCACCCTCACCTGGCAATACATTCAGCCAGCCAGTCAGCCAGCCAGTCAGCCAGTCAACCAGTCAGTTGGAGCCATCCAACGGCCGGCGGCCGTCAGTTGATTGCGCTTCATTATTAATGCCAAACTGTGCGCCGGCATTCGTTGAATTTGGCTTTTGCAATTTGCTCTCAATGCCGCCGCCGCCGCCGTCGCAGTTGCTCCAGACCCGCCTTGGCCTTCGCTGCGGCGCGGGGCACGGGCCCCGACGAGCCGGGCATTAAAAATGAGCTCGGCGTAACAGGTGGATGCCGCAGCAGCCGCAGTTGCCGCAGTCGCGACCACGATGGCGACGGCGATGGCGACGGCAACGTGATTTTCGCCAAATCGTTTAGATTATTTTCAGATTGCTTGCGCCAGTCTCTTTCTCTCCCTCTCTCTCTCTCTCTCTCTTTCTATCCATCTATCTCTTTTTGTGTAGTCCGTCTGGCACTCCTTCTCGTGGCCAGCTCCGCACCTTGCATTTGAACTTGAAACATTTCATTTTGCGGCTGGCGGCATCCGCGAACCGAACGCTGAGCTCGGTCCGATCGATTAGTGGCATTCTATTGCGTTCAATTTTCATGTGCAACATTGAAGCGATCGCCGTTGGCACAATAAACACGCGATTTATTTCATGCCGAGCATTCAAGTGCCGCAGTCGGTCAGCCAAAGGAGGAGCAGCCACCACCACCACAACCACCACAACCACCATCATCATCAGTACCAATAGCACCAACAGGCAGCCTTGCCTTCGCTCAGCTTGGCTTGGCTTGGCTTGGCTTGTGGTATGTGATAATGGGATGATGGTATGATGATGCATGCGCGGCATACACAACATCCCAAACAGAACAACAACAAGTTGCCAAACGATCGAGAGACAACGCAACGAATTTGGAATACACTTTATATTAATAAAAGAATCTAACATATATAATTAAGCAAAAGTCATTGCTTAAAAATAATAAATAAATAATATGTAATATATTCCCCTATGTAAGTTTAAGATCTAAGAAACACAGCTCTAAGTTTTCTATTTGACGCTAGCTCTCAATCAAAAATTAAATAAATATTTCATATAAACTTAATAATTTTAAAAGAAATCATGTTCAATCTCTTTATATTTCATATAAAAAATAGAAAAAAAATTAACCAGACAACAATTATTAAAATAAAAAAATATGAATTCTATTCGTAATCCATAGCACAATAATTTAGAATTAAATATTTGGGTTGGTCAATAGGAATTTAAATGGAATTTACTCAAATAAACATGCGCTCATACAAAAGACTTAAGCAACAAACTTGAGCTGGAAAGTTGGCAAAGCAAGGAAATGTTTTGAATTCTTTTTTCTCATTATTATTATTTTTTTAATATTATTATTATAGCTATGGAAATATATTAGAGTACTAAGAAATATCTTTATTTCTAATATTATTAACTTTAAATAAAGTTTATATTTTTTTCATTTATATTATTACTTTCTTAATACTTTAACTTCTATTAAGTCTTTAGCAATGAATGTTTAAGAGAATTCACATTTGATGAGATGCTTGGACTTCCTATATAAATAACAATAAAAGTAATTGTGTTTATTTAAAGTTAATTCTTTAGAACTTCGTGCACATCGATGTGCCTGCCATATATTGAAGTGTATTAAACAACAACAATAATAGCAGCAGCCTACTCTTTTATATATATATTTATATATTTGTACTTTTTTTCTGTTCGGATTTTTCTCTTCTCCTCACTCGCGTCCAAGGTTAGTCGCTGCCTTAGTCGTCGTCGTCGTCGTCGTCGTCGTCGTCGTCGTCGAAGCTCACTCTGCCGCATTTTAGCCGGTAATTGCTTGTGATGTATGATTTTGAGTTCTAGTTTTCTTGCCTGGCCTGGGAATATCTCACAGACAGACAGACGCACTGACCGACTAACTGAGGGGCAGAGAGAGGATGAGAAGAGGAGGTTTTGTAGTCGTTTTGCTAGCTGATTGCCGACGATGCCTATATATGCGGGTGATGTATGTTATATAGCTACAGGTATAGGTTGAGGCCGTAGATATTGATTTGACAGGGGGCTATTGTAATGATGAGAGTGCTGGCGACCACTGTCACACTTTCTAAGCACTTTCACCCAATTAGGGCGATCACTCAAATCGAACACATATATTTATATATATATATATATATAGTATATATGTATATGTATTGGCTTGTGTGTATTTGTTTAAATACTATCAAGGAGCTGCTGATCTTATGCAAAGCGAGCAACAGAGCTTCGGTCTGTGGTCTCGATGACAATCTTTTGTTTTCACTTCTGCAGAAACAAAAGCCATAAAGGATAAATTGTGACTCGCAAGTCGCGAGTCGATTCGGCTTGTGCCAGCGACAGCGACAGCGGCTGCGCCTTGGTTAGGTTAGGTAGCCGCATTTAAAACAGTCGGCGGCAATCGTTGAACTTTTGGCTTCGACAAGTGCACAGCGGGGCGTCTTGGCCAGGAAACAAAAAGGAGGCGGCGCTGTTGGCAATTTTGTTTTCATTTCAGGGAGGGAGCTGCTTTGCACTCTACCCCTCCGATTAAATCGAGCGAGAGGGACAAAAAGAGAGAGACAAAAGTTGGGGCTATTGTTTGGCCAGGGCTCAATTGGGGCAAGTATTTAAGCTTCTATCGCATGATTGATTGACTGCATGCACAACAGAACAAATATTCTTTTTTACATACGTACAATATTGAAAACAATTTCTCTCGCTCTCTTCGAGTGACGTCTGTTATTTGATGTTGATGTTGTTGTTGTTGTTGTTGTTGTTGTTGTTGTTGTTGTTGTTGTTGTTGTTCTTGTTGCTGTGCTTTTCATGCCATTTCGATACGGGCTTCATTTTTCTCGCCACAATTAAGAAGAAAGTTGGCGGCGCAATTAGAAAACTCGCATCGATCAAATTGCCACAGACAGAGACGCCAATGCCATATATATTTACTGACACACACACACACTCAAGCTTATATATATATATATATATTCATGAATAACGTATATGAACGCAGTCTTGTTCTCAGCGTTTGCCTCAAAATTTTAACTAAAACCAAACCATGTCCCGACGACCATTGAAAAACGAGCTGCCCCGCGACGCCCACGTGATGCAGGCGCTGCGCCGCGAGCTGCACCGCAATTCACGCCAGATAACGCAGGCGTTCTGGCAGGAGTTCGAGCAGATACGCAATCGGCAGCGCGGTCAGCTGGCGCAGGAGCGCACCAATCGCGAACAGCTGTCGACGCTGATGCGCAACGCCAACCTGGAGACGCAGCGGCAGGCGGAGGCGCTCGGTCGCAGCATCAGTTCGCATGGCGTCAATCCGCTGGCGCCGTCGCCGCGCATGTTGCGCGAGCCGCCTGCCGTTCTGTACACCGCCGAGCAGATGCAGCAGGAGGTACCGGACGCCAAGGCTGACGAGCTGCCGCCGAGTGCCGTCAAGGTGAAGGAGTCGGACGCGCAGGTGGCCAAGAAGACGCCGCTACTGAAACCGACGTCGGTGCAGCTGCCTTCGGTATCCTCGCGATTGCCGCGTGCCCCGCCCTCGTCTCGGGCCACCATCATTCCGCGCACGCCCAGCAGCCGAACGACGCCCCGGAGCACTCCGGACATCTCGAAGCTCCGGCTGGTCAACAAGCCAAAAAAGTAATTTATTCTTTAGAACAAACATAACAAATTCAAATAGTTTTCTTTGTCATTTTCCTTTTTTTTTTTTTTGGGTTTTGTAAAAACTTTCCTTATGATTGGTTTGCATCGCGATCAACTGTCCAAGTTGCAACTGCCAGCAATGAAAATAGTGAAATTCAGTGTAATAATATGTAACACTTAATGACTAATAAACATAATCGACAACGTCAAAGTAAAAACTGGATCACATTTGGGAAAAGTTGGCTGCACGATTTTATACATAAAGCCATTTATAGCTAGTCTTAGTTGGCCTTGGAATATTTAATTTATTTTATATGTGAATATTCAAATGTTATTTTATTAATTTATTATATTATTATTTGATATTATTCTTCTGATTGTGTTTATTATTTTATTATATTATTATGTAATTATATTCCTTGTTTTTTTATTTAATTATATTATTATTTGATTATTTATTTATTATATTATGTTATGTTATTTTATTATTTTATTAATTTATTATTTTATTAACTTATTATTATATTAATTTATTATTTTATTTTATCATTTCATTATTTTATTATTCTATTATTTTATTATGTTATTATTTTATTAATTTACTATTTTATTATTTTATTTTATCATTTTATTATTTTATTACTTTTATTATTTTATTATTCTATTATTTTATTATATTATTTTTTTTATTAATTTATTATTTTATTATAATATTTTTTTTTATTATTTTATTGTTCTATTATTTTATTATGTTATTATTTTATTATATTATTATTTTATTATTTTTTACTTTATTTTTTATATATTAACTATTTTATTATTTTATTTTATTATTCTTTTATTTATCTGTTATCTATTATATTTATAAGAAAAATATAGACATTAAACAATTTTCACATATCAGAAACATAACTTTAACATTCTAATGGTCTTTACGCATTTATCTGTAATAATTTATTTATACATTTATCTGAAAAAGAGATAAAGATTGAACAATTTTCACATGTCAGGAAAATACTTTTATTAAAAACAAAGTCATATTTTCCTGTTTTGCAGTTCACAATGGTTATTTTTAATCATTACTAAGAAATATCATTTTAATTGGACATTTTTTTCCAATTTAACTTAGAAGACAAACGTTAACATAAACTTTTAGTTAATCAGACTTGACAACTCATTCGCAGAAAACCTTTTCACGAATTCGCCAATCACAGCAAACATAAATTTAAAATGAACCCAATGCTGAAGACTACAACATTAGTAAACAAACATAAAAAAGAGAAAAATACGCTTGCAAATTAATTAACGGTACACGGCCCCCATACATAAACAAAGACAGACTGAAAGAGAGAGCGAGACTGAGTGGGAGCGAGAGAGAGAGAGAGAGAGAGAGAGAGATACAGCACGCACTCAGACACCTGAGTAATCAACTTTATGTGGGCATGGCCCGGCGAACGTAACGTTACGTTAAATGATTCTGATGCCCGATTCCGCTGGTGCTGCTGATAAATGCGATAAATCACGATTAACAACAACAGCAACAACAACGGCAACAAGCGAAAACAATCAACAAAATGTAACGTTATTCATCACAGGTGGTAAATTTAACTGACAACAAACGCGCGCCGATCCCTCAGCCAAGGACTCGATTCCGACTGCGATATCGATACTCAATACTTAACACACACAAATCGAACAACAGCAAATTTCTGGGTCAAAATAATTAATAAAGCGAGCGACTTTTGTGCGCATGACTTGGCCAAAAGCCGGCCGCAGCTTTGGTGGCCAAATGCCCGAAAAGTTTGACAATCAAAAGTCGAGGAAGCGTCGCCACCAAGTGGGCGGCTCGACGAAGGGGGCGGGGCAGATTTGTTGTCGCTTTGGCGCATGCGCACAAAAGAAAAAAAAACAGCGCAAATAATCAATCAAAATGTCTTAAGCAAATCACTCGCATTTCAACTTCCAAAAAAAAAACAACATACAAAATAAGGAGTAAGAAAAATTACAGAGCCAACCACCAACTGAAAGAGCCTCAAAATGCGTTTATACGATGTAAAAATATTGCTTATATCGTGATACTATAAAATGTTGCTGTTGTCGAGACTTATTTAAATAGAAAGGAGCCAAGAAAAACGCAAAGATAATTTACTAAGAGTTGTTAGAATTATAGCAAAGAGAGATGGAGACAAATATGAAGAGAGAGAGAGAGGGAGAAAGAGAGTGTTTTACTAACTGAGAAAATAACCTTAAGTAAGTTAAACTAACTTTAAACTGTTTATTCTTAAACTAAAACTTAAAAGTTTCCTTTGTAAATATTTAACCAAAAAATGATTGATTATTTTATTTAAATTTATTTTATTTTATTTTTTAATTCAGTTATTTATATTATTACATTTAGATTATATTATAATGTTATACATATTATTATTTTAATTTATTAAATAATTTTCAGACTGATCACAAAAAGGTTCACTGCAGAAACGTGGCCGCGGGAACTAAAGAGACTTAAAGACGGACTGACTTGACGGTCTTGACTGACTGGCAAGTTTGTTTGGCAACTTGTGATGGACGTCGGTTGGGCAACAGTCACGATTTGCATGTGCGACAACTGTTGCCAGCAACAGCAACAGCAAGAGCAACAACAGCAGCAACAAATCGCGAGCACATTGAACTGTCATTGACACGGCAGCAACTTGGTAGAGAACCAGGCCGCCGACGACCAGAAGAGAGACACCTGTAACAGAAGTTGAAAGGCAAAAGGCGAACGATGAATGCTTGGGTGGTGCAGCACCACAATCACAACTGCAACCAGCAACTGTTGCTGATGGGTGCGGTGGCAACAGCAACAGCAACTGCAACGGCAGCAACAGTCGTCAGTTGTGTGTTGTTTGAAGCCGGGTTCCCAGTTTTGCCGGCCAATTACTGAAAACAAATTCGAATGCGAATGCGCATTGAAAATTGTGGCAAGGTTGGTAATTTAAGACTCACGCCGCGTCGAGACCAAAAACCGAGAATCGAGAACCGTTTCTTTTGTCGCCACTCGCCCGCTGTTGTTGTTGTTGGTGTTGGTGATTGAATTGCTGATTTAACGGTTGCTGTTGTCAAATTAATGACATTCATTCAATTCATAGCATTGGCAAACGTGGCCAAAACGGTAGTTTTTATTGCTTGGCAAATTGCAATCGCCAAAGAGCGCGTGTTATTACGCTTGTTGTTGCTGCTCATTGCTGGTTGTCATTGTCGTCGTCGTTGTCTATGTTGTTGGCCGTTATTAATGTAGTTATTAAATATTTACAACTGCCGCCGCATGAAGCGTGCCAGCTGTGGGTGCAGCCGCCCCCTGTTGCACCTGGTGGGGCCAATCGGGTTGCCGATCGATGTCAAAGTGCAAGAGTTTAGCGCAAAGTTCTTGCCATTATTTGCAATCGCTTCGTTCCGTTTCGTTCCATTCCGTTCCGTTCCGTTCCGTTTCGTTCTGCACGCCAACTGCAGACAAAGTGAAAGGCAAATTTTAGAATCGAGCATTGGTCGCTTAATTAATGACTGTTTTATATAATTTAATTAGTTGTTAATGATTTGCCGATTGGCCAGCACGGTAGGTCCATGAATCAAATGCTAAGTGAGTGTCGCCCGCTCTTTGGTTTTGGTTTTGGTTTTTGGGTGGGCTTGGCAGATGTCAGGGTTGCCGCCTGTCCCGCGATATCGCCGGCAACAAACATGGCGCTAACTAGTTAATTAATTCGTGGCCAGGCGATACCAACTAACGGCGAACCCCAAATCGTGGCCAAAAGCATGCCGCAACACGTTTCTAATAGGTTATTCAGGAGGTTATATGGGTCATTTATTGTCATATGCATTTTGGCAATAACATTTTTATTTTAATTGAATTGACATTGTGTAGAATGTTCTACTTGCAGCAAATAGTCAAATGAAATACTTTTTGGTAGTCAGACAGTGCAACTTGGCTTTTAATACTCATTAGATCTAACATTATTATGAGGAATATTCTTTTAGGCATTACTTACTTTATGCATCAGCTGTGAGGGTTAAGTGAGAGATGTCACCGATCTAAAGACACTTCAATTCTTAAGAAACTGTCATAAAGATAAAATTCTTTTTGATTTTATGGTACACAATTGTATACAGTTCTGGTCAAAATAATAGTAGCACCGCAGCTCATCACATTTAAAATTGTTTTGTAACCCTTTCAATCTTCCAAACATAAGACTTGATCTCTTAAAAAGTCTTTAATTTAAATTAAATATGTAATAAAATAAGGGATAGATTTGAATTAATTTTTCTTGATTTTGATTGCTTATAAGCTTGCAAGCATAATACTTAGCAAAGTATATTGTTTAGATAGAAGAATGTTTGCACAAAATCACGGACAAATAGGATTGACAACGTGACATTGTTTCTTAAATAAAAAAAATAATTTTATTAGGCAATTCAAAATAGTTCTTTAAAAAAATACCTGAGATAAATTTCGAAATTGCTTTGTAGACGTTTTGTATATTTCAAAAAATTCTAAGAACTACCTCATCTTTATTAAGCATTAATAAATGTATTCAAAACAATTTTCTATATTTTATTGATAGAAAATTGTGTGCTTAGTTAACAACAATAATAACTCTTAAACTTGAACAAAAAAGTAAGCTAAAAAGATTGAAATCATTTTGGAAAGATTTTTATACATATGACAAATAATGAAAGATTTTGCTTATTATATATTATTATTATAGTTTCAATTTATAAATGTTTGTAATAGGATTAAAAATATGAAATTTTTCTTAAATAAAGAAAACAATTTCGTTTGTTAATCCATCAACAGCTTTTATAAAAACGACATTATTTACTGGAGAATTTATCTAATATCCGTTGTACACCTTTTATATATTTAAAATCTTTTCTGTAATTTACTTAAATCAAAATGTATTTATATTATTAATAGAAAAATGTGATCTTAGTTAAATACAATAATAGCTCTTAAGCTCTTCAATTTCCGGTTATAAAACAGGTAAGCAAAAAAGATCAAACTCATTTTGTAAATATATATTATACCTATGACAGATAATGATAGATATTGCTTATTATGACTGCTGTCAGTGTCTTAATTTCAAGTGGTTTTTGCATAATCAAAAACAACGAAAATAAAACCAAAAAATAGATCAACTTGCTTGTTGTTGGTTTTAGAAGACCTCAAAACCCAAAATTTCAAGTTAAGGCCAAATCGAAGGAGGCAGTCTAGACGAAAAGCTTGTTGTTTCAATAAGAACTTTGAGTCGGCCAGACAAGCAACAACAAGCGACAACGACAACATCGACAGTTGGCTGCCACAGCGGCAACACGTTGCAAGTTTGGCATGTTGCGGCATGAGTTGCACATTCAGAATGCGTAAAGTGGTCGATTAAAACTAAACTGAAAATAGTCAAATTTGTTATAATTTACGCCAGCATCGATTGCATGGCCAAAAAGCAAAATCAATTCTTTTCCATAGGCGCCACAAATTAAAGTTAAGAGCGCTGCTTTTTATCGCCCATCGATTTGCTCGCCAATTAGTCAAAGCTTATGGGGGCGTATAAAGGGGCTTAGCGTCATTTTTCGATGCCAGATGTGCCGACGATAGCGACGCTGGCGATAAGGTGGATGGATCCAAACCACAATGTCGCCAGGCGGTGGCTTAACGGCCAATGCTAGCGACCTGCCAATGTTTGATTGATATTACGCTCTAAGCCAGCCCAATGTGGTTTCATTACCAATATCGAAAAACTAAACTTGATATATTTTCTATACCAACTGTTTTAGTCGGCATATAAATTAAACGTATTTTTATGATACCAGCATTGCAATAATACTTATTCCATAAGCAGAACGCATGTCCAGCTCTGAGGAGTCAATGGCATTGGACAAGCAAAAAATATGTAAGAAGAAGAAGCAGAAAGGAGGAAGTTTGATGTGACGCTGGCGGTAACTCAATATTTAAGCACTTACACGTTAATTTAGGCACAAATTGAATTAATAAACCATGTTGGACATTGTGTGCGGTCTCCTGTTACCGCCCCCTGCACACCCCACCAAGAACCAGCTCCTTTTCATAATTCATTAATTTATGCACGGAACGCGGGGCTCAATGAACCGCGAAAGCAGCCAGAACCTGGCCAAAAGACCCACCGATCGGGCCCAAAAGAAATTTGAATTTACAAGCACGTAACGCGCATCCTCCCCTCCCCCTCCCCCCTTCCGCCACCCATTCACCCCCCTTCGACGTGATTGGCTTACATTTGGCGCTGTTGTTGGGCTCCTTTCGGACCGGCGAATTTACCCCGCTCGCTTGTAAATTAGAACATGCCAAATCGCGGCCCAGCGGGACCCGTGACGAGTCTCCAGTAATTGTTGTTGTTGTTGTTGCTGTTGTTGTTACCCGCTATAACCTACGGCCAATTGAGCGAGAGTTTTTTATATACTTTTTTTTTTGTGAAGGTGCGTAATATGCTCTTCATTTACACCTTGACTTGAGTGCTCCGTTGGTCGACGGCAGCGCTGCAAGGGATGCGTTTGAAGTTGCCGAAGCGCATTCCACAAGCTCCATGAGGCCAACCCCTAAAAGCAGACTTTCTTAAGGCATTGAGGAGAGCTTATATATTTTAGGCATTTCTATATATTTTTTGTGGAGAGAATACTATTTATATTCGGCTTTAAAAAGCAAGTTCTGGGTAGGATAATTTGAGAACTTATATTTAAAGTTTTTCCACAAACACAAATAATTAAATATAAAAGAATAGAAGACTTTCTTCTGAGCGGGTCTATTAATTTATAATACTAAGAGGGGATACTGATAGGAAAATCATTTATTGGTCAAAGAAATCGCTGAAAATGTGTATGAGTAATCTCTCTGGGGTGAGCCTAACATGAAGATATCCTGTTAAAGCTATTGTTACTTTTCATATCTGTATTCGAAATGTGCGATTTTAAGGGAGTTGCTGTTGCTTCTTCTTCTCACCAAGTTAAACTCAATAAAGGCAGATATTCATAAAATTTTTAAAACTTAAAGTGGATGGAATTCATCAACTTTATTTGAGATTATTTTTCTGAAGCAGAGCCAAGAGAGCAATATTCATATTCAATTGGAAAAAAATTAAAATTTGTATTTCTGACAAAATCTCCCTAAATTTCTTTAAGAAAATTAAAATAATTATTATAATAAGTAATAATAATAAATAATAGTAAATAATAATAAATAATAATAAATTATGATAAATAATAATAAATAATAATATTTTTATAAATATGAGGTAATGTAGTAGTGAAGAATTATTTAGTAAAACTGACTTTTGTTTTCCAACTAGATTGAGCTGCCTCATAGATGGCAGTAAAGCTATTTTAATAATAAATAACAATATTTAAATAAAAAAAAAATTTTAAATTATATTATATTATATAGAATGAATTTAAAGCATAAGAAAAATTCTTGGCAAAAGGATGAATTTGTTCTAGGAAGGGTAGATGATGATCAACACTATGTACTTTCAGGCATTTAAGTTAAAAATGAAAGCTCAGAAATTCAACACACAAAAATAAAAAAAAGACTTGCACTCAAATTTTGAAACGAACTTTCAAAAAAGCTTGAATTTCCTTTAAATGTAGTTTAAGATTCGCTTTTAGCTTTTCACGGGCTGCATTCAGTTGGCTGTCAGCAGCCACTTGCCTGTTTTTGTATTTGTTTTTTTTTTTATATCTTGGACTGGGCTGGTCAGTGCACAGCTTTGGGCCACATTTCCACATCCTTTGGCTGGGAACAATGCACCGGCTCGACTCGTGCCAAGCCGGCGACTTACATAAGGGGGCCCGAACTCAAAATGCGCATATGATTTATTGTCATTTTGAGTTCGAGAATTTGCAAAATAAAAAAAGGCAACGGCAATAAATTGTATGATTATTGTGGATTTTCGGGATTGCCCCGGCCCCCTTTCAACTTTGCTAAAAAGGATGGGGGGAAAATGGGGGGAGGGAGGTGGGGGGGGGGGGGGGGGGGGGGGGGGGGGGGGGGGGGGGAGGTTATACAGTTAACTTCATTCGCTCGTGGTGGGGTCAAGGGTCAAGATGTGGGAGTCACGATTCTGTGAGGCTAAGCGATTTTGCTCACTACGCGCTCGCATGAAATGAAGTTACCAAAAAAATCAAAATACTCGCTAAGTACCGTTTGATACACTCACACACACACACACACACACGCACCCATATTAGAGGTTACAACTTTAACTGCAGCTTGGGCATCAACTTGGAGGCTTTATCAATAAATTATTGAGCCATTATTGTTATTACAATTTCTTTATAATGTTGGCAGCGTGCGCTGCAAGTTTTCTTCTCTTTTTCCATTTTTTTTTCCTTTTTCATTTTGTTTTGTTTGCCGGCAGTTGTTGACCATTAGCGTGTTGTTGCTGGCCGCCAACGGGGCCGAGGTTTCAACCTCAGCGACAGCGACAGCCTCAACCTCAGCCCCATCATGTGCACAATGGAGAGCAGGTCGCGGTCAACGCGAAGACTTTAAACTTGGAGCCAAAGCCGCCATCGACTCCAACGCCGACGCCGACGCCGCCGCCGCCTCTTGGCAGGTTCATGACAAATGCATTAGAGTTTCCAACAACAATTTTTTCCCCGCTGCAAGTTCTGTGGCGGCTTTTATTTTATTTTTTTTTTTTGGTGTGGATCTTTCTTTGTTACTTTTATGAATATTGTAAATGATTTAATGAGTTTTAATTGAGCTAAGGCGAAAAATGGAAAAAATGTACAAATATTCAAAAAATGTAATGAGTTTAATTGATAGGAATAGACGCAGCGGAAAACGAGGAGAAAGCCAACATTTTGTTAACGGCCTGGCCTGGCCTGGAATTTCTCTGAGTGGATGTCTGTTTCTTTTATACTCTGTTTTTGTGTTTGTTTTTTTTTTCGTTTTTTTGGTTGGCTGTCAGTTAACCGTTGTTAACCGTTGCACTGGCCACACTGATAACAGGCACGCGCCCCGCAAATCAAAGAATTGGCACAACGGCAACCAGATCGCAGCCAGCTCGTAACTCAGCCCAATGAATCACGCGCACGCGGCTTAAACTTAAGGGTGGCACTCGCAGCGGGGGGAGGGATTGGGGGGTAGGGGACAATCACGGCACTGCCACAAGTTGACCATTGATCTTGCGCCCAACAACGGGCCAAAAGGGAGCTGAGTGCGGGCCAACAACGTGTGGGCCATAATCAAAAACGTGTTGCTGGCTTTTGACATTTTTTCTTTGCTTGTTGTTTTTTTTCCATTTTTTTTTTGTTTTTTGCTTGTGTTCGAGTGTTTTGCATGTTAACATTTTATTAGTCATAACAACGGCAACAAGAACAACACACAATAAACCAGCAGAAAGGAAACACACACAAGACACAGCTGCAATCTGCCGCAGGCTTCATCATGGCTCACAGCTTGGCTCAGACCTGGGAAATTAGCCAGGACCATAATAACCAAATCGTGGCCACTCAAAAAGTGTGTAAAACAAAAAAACATTTGTTTGCCTAGCCTACTTTACTAATGAATGAATTCTCGCAACTAAATTAAGTTGACTGTTTTAAAGTCGAAGTGAAATTTGTTTAAGGGCCAAATGGCTTCACTTTCTAGTCCCATATTAAACTTTAAGAGCTGTTGTAAACTAGGAGGAATTTTTGTTTAAAATTAATATTGGCCACAACTTTGTTTTATAAATATCGTCAGATTGATTCGATAAGAAAATATATTCTCATTAACTTCTAAAGAAAGTTATTTTCTCTATTCTCAAAGCTGCTGGTTATTTAACTGCTCTTATTTAACAATTACAACTCTATTTACTTCAATTCCTAATTATTTTTTTGGTCTTTAAGCTTATAACCTGAAGCAAATATATAAATTTGCATTTTTATATTTTAATTATTTTCTTATTTGCATACATCTCTATTTTGCCTAAAGTGCTTCATCAATTTATCATAGTACATATCATTTAAAAATAAGCTTTATACAATTGAGAACAACACTTAAATTCTGAGGTAGTTTATGTTTAGAATTGTCAAGATTTTCATAATTTTAATTAAGCAATTGACTTACCTTAAGTTTCATTTCAGAAATTCTCTTTCCCATTCAATTTCTGGTTCATCACTTTATGTTATAGGATAAATATAAAAAAAATTAAATAAATACTATTTATCTTAAATTCAATTATTCACAAGATAATTTTTTTATTTTATTTTTAAATTTAATAAAGCTTTTGAACTTATTTATTTGATAATATTGCACATTTTTGTACTATTGAAATTTTTTAAGCTCAGCAAAATTTTTAAGCAACAATTAAATTTCAAGATTTCTTTAAGGACTTAAAAACTATGTGAATTTAGGGATCAAGACAATAAAGTTCAAACCGATTAAATCAAATATTTGATAAATTTCGAACATTCCCAACATATAAAAAATTAAGCTTTATAATATTTATGCAAAGTATTTAAAAAATATATAAATAAAATATGTGCAATGAAATCTTGGTTAATAAATAATTATTAGTGACTTACCAAGAGTGAATCAAATGTTCTTAGTTATACCAATTATTCCTTACG
This sequence comes from Drosophila lacertosa, assembly GCA_004143845.1. Lineage (NCBI taxonomy): Eukaryota > Metazoa > Arthropoda > Insecta > Diptera > Drosophilidae > Drosophila > Drosophila lacertosa. The sequence continues at coordinate 14,074 of SCDZ01000623.1, read as the reverse complement.
CTTTATATTTCATGCAATTAGAAGACTGTCTCTTTTAGTGGGCACAAAGTGGGCGTGTCACAATACTCAATAGCATACCCAGCCAATTGCGGATATTGAAAAGCCTGCGACTGTAATTAATGAAAGGAATATATATTTTTAATAATTATAAGTGACTTGTTTGCTTAGAAAAAAGATTATTCTATCTAATAATTGCCTATCCCCGCAAGCCCCCAGAGCGTTATCTCCGGCCGCGTCAATCAAGATTCCGCGAGCGGCAAAAACTTTTTAATGGACTTGTCAATGGCCAATGCCAGCCATTAATTATATTTAAGCTGATTTCAGTCAAGTAAAAAACAAAATAAAAATAAAAATAAAACGGTACCGTTGACAAATGCGCAACAACAACAGCAACAGCAACGAAACACGTCACTCGTTTTAACCTGTTGCATTTGCGGCACAGACTGAAAAAAAAAACACACACACCTTATGAACAAATGATCCAATTGTCTTCTGCATGACTTAATAATTTCCGATTTTGTATCGTGTTGTTTTTCGAAACAAATTTTTCAAACGAAACCCTTCGCAGACAACAACAAAAAACCGAATAAAAATATTATGCGTGACGAAATCTTTTTGATGTGGGAAATGTCGCTTTGAGCCCAACCGACAAGTGTGTGTCCAGCAGCAGCAACAACAACAACAACAGCAACAACAACAACAACATAATGTTGGAGAACATGAGACGCAAACGTTGCGCATGTCGCTGGGATTAGCCTGAAAGCATTTTCTCAATTTTGATTTTAATCCTTTCTTTGGTTTTTTTTTTTTGGTTGTTGTTTTTTTTTTGTTCATCTGGCAGCGAATTTTTCGTTTTTAAATGTTGTTTTAGGTTTTTGTTAATTGGCGGCGACATGTGTTGCAGATAGGATAGTTGTTGTTGTTTGTTGTTGTTGTCGTGGGCTGCTTTTGGTCACTGAAGTGTGTATGAGGAAGTTTCTAGCTTGGGGATTTATTTATTGCGGTACAAGATCAAAAAACCGAAACAACCAATTTTTTGAAGAGTGTTTTTTTTCACTGTGTTTGGACACATTTTGAAAAATGGGAGTATGTCGGCTTTGGCTGGAAACGCTTTGAATTACGAGGCGACGTTGTAGTCCGCAGATTTGGCTCAAATGTTGCCCCGCTGATGGCAAGCCGACAAGTGATGGGAAAGTGACCAGGGCTTTGTTTTGTTTTTCTTTTTTTTTCTGGTCATTTTGGGGATTAGAGCCGATGCATAATTGTGTCACACACCAAGCCCATACCCAAACCCAAGCCCATTCGACAAAAACAATTCCAGCTTTCACATCGAGTGTTTTCAGAGTTCAAATCTAAGAACGAAACAAATTTGAACCTGTTGCCTGTTTTTCCATTTCCCAGCCGGTGCTATAATAATTGCAAATGGACAATCGTAAGGCCGCAAAATTTACTGCAACGTGCCACAAATTAAAACATCATAAAAATCAAAGGCAGATCCAACGAAAAGCGGCCAAAAGCCGCCGTCGCACCAAAAACGCGAACAGCAGCCGCAAATTAGACACCGCCCCCCAAAAAAGGCAAAAGAGAAAAAATCCACTAACTAACTAACTAACCCATTCTGCCAATGGCCGCTGCTGTGCCTAATGATGACCTTTTCACTGCGGCACGACAACTTAAGGTCATAAACAATCAAAACTGGCTCCGGCCCAGCTCCGAGTCCCAAATGGTGGCAATTGTTGCTGCCACACCGGCAACAGCAACAGCAGCAGCAGCGGCAGCGGCATCGGCATCGGTCTCGTCTGTTTGGCTACCAGCCAACGCTAATAGTTAATAATAATTATTATTTCATTTCTGGCAAGCGCAACTCCCACCAGCTGACACCAACTGAAAGCCTGGCCAAAAACAATAAGCTTCCAGTCCACACAATGGGTATTCCAGCATGAGGATGGGTATTTTAAGTTAGCCTAGAGCAAGCGCTTAAGAACTTGTAGAAATAGCCATAAAAAAATTTGCATTAGGTGTTAAAAAATACAAGAATTATTTTAATCAAAATAGATTTATTTTAAATAAAATAATAATTTTAATAGCTTTTTTTTCAACTTTTAAGAAATTTGTTTTGAAAAAAAAGAAAAAAAGACAAGGATGGAGGCTTAGGAAACTCGATTATAATTTTATTCGAATATAGCAAAGCACAACTCTTCAAACTCTTATTTTTAAAAATATACAGAACAAATGGAAAAATAAAATATAAATATCTAAATTAAATATATCATTTTTTTTAACCTTTAAATAAAGTATTAACGCAATATTCAAACCTTTGCATAGCTTAATTGGTGTAGAAAAGTATGAGAATAAATTAAAGCTGTAGGCGAAGCTTAAAGATTGATTGAAGATATTGATGGCATTTATGGATTATTTAAGGAAGACTCAAACCTTAGTATAGCTAAATTGGTCTAAAAAACTAGATGAATAAACTGAAACTTAAATCTCCGAACTTTAAATCGACCATTTCTTTATATATATAAAATAAATATAAATAATAAAATTATCTGTATAGAAACAAATATCTAGGAATATTATTATTAAAAATATATATTTACTTATATATATTTAATTAACTTATTATTTTTATCTATTATTAAAAAGGTTCTCAAGTTGTTTGTTTCTTTAAGAAACCCGCACAGATTGGTTTAAATAAGCTGCTAAAGTCGCTGCTTAGTATTAATAATTTAAAATATGTATTTTTTAATATAATAGTTATTATTGCCTTATAAGTCTACTTCTTAGCTGCCCCCTAACAATTCAAGTTTGATCAGGAAAACTCGTTGATCAGTTGCATAAATTAAAGAATGCATTTAATTGAATAATCTGTGTTTTCATATAAAATTTGCTTGAGTAATTTGTAATATATTCATTGCCCTTTCTTTCTTCTACAGCGATTATATTTTTTGTCTGGTTGTTAGGGACTCGCATTCCACGGTGCCCTCGAATCGGATGCCAAGACAACGGTAACATGGCGTGTTTGTTTATTGCGCATGCGCGCCAATCGCACCAACTGAGATCTGCTGGAGCGGCAGCTGGAACAACAACAACAACAACAACAACGACAGCATCAGCAAGAGCGTCGGCGTCGGCGACGGCGTCGACTCATTACTTTAGCCCACTTAGCGGCGAGTTGGAGCATCGGGAAGTCAGGATCGGTTGCCCTGCGCCGCGCCTGCGCTCTCACGCGATAGTTATCCTAATGGCAGCGACTTTCGTTTGAGTCTTTGGCGGGCACATCTATCAGCTGAGTTGGGCCTCTAAGTGAGATGTTGGTAATAAAGCCGCAATTTGTTAACTCTCGGGCAGCGGCGCTCATTTAGCTACCTCATTGGCGGCTCTGTTTTGCTCGTTGCCACAAGATTCGTGATTGTTGTTTGCTCGCAACATGCGCAGGCAGCTTGTCTTTTTTTTTCCTTCTTTATTTTTTATTTTTATTTTTTTTTTTTTTGGTTTTCTGCTCATGTCCTGCACACATCGGAGGAGGCTGCAAAACGATCCATTGTTCTAGCTGAGCAGCAGCAAGTGCACAGTAGCCAAGCTTCATCAACAAATGGCCAAACGCGAAATGTGGGAAAAATGACGCTGAGGATGCGCATTAACACCCAACGGAGCCCAGCAAGGATTCTCTCCGATTATGACATAAGCTGCACGTTCTGCAAACCCATGCGGATATCCAACTATATAAAAGATAAGGTGTGTTTGTGTGTGTGTGTGTGTGTGTGTTGTGGGCATCTGAGAAATTGACACTTTACAACGTACAACCCATAAACGTGACCCAGCGTCGCATTATTTGCATAAACAGCCAGCAAGAATGGCCAAAACAAAATTACTTGCAAAGCAAAGAATCTTAAATACCCTTAAGAGAGATCAGATATAGATTCCTTAACTGTGTATGTATTTATATGTATGTATATCTTAGCTGTCTTTAGGGTTTTAAAGATTATTTAACAATTATTGCATTTAATATCTAAAAGTTCTTTATAAGCCACATCGATGCATTATAATTTAAAAAATATACTTATTGTTGTTTAAGGAGCTTGTTGTTTCTTTCCCTTAATGTACAACAAGATAAAGCTGCCCTCTAGATTATAAAGAATATTTAACATAAATTTATATTTTTAAAATAATAAAGAATATTTAATTAAAGAATAATAGATAGATTATAATTAATTAAAACAAGAGAAAAAATTATGCATTTATTAACAGATTTTAAACATATTATATACGGTTTTTGTGAGACTTCCAGTTTTCCTAATTAAACAAATGATATCATATTAAAAAGCCTAAAATAAATCAGAATAAAATCCTGTTAAATTTAGACTTTGTTTATTAGGTTTTTTCTGATTTTATACAAATAAATTACTGTGCACAAAAATAGTATTGCTGGAAGTATTTAAACATAATAAATAAAAAATAATAAAAAATAATTCTAAGAAAAATTAAAATTTATTAGCTTGCTTTACTTATAAAATTTTTCCAAAAAAAAAATATATATATTCTATAAATTCACACGTACCTTGTTGATCGACAAATTGAAGATACCCTTTATTTTTGCAATGCACACAAAAAAGATGCGTTATGCCAAAGAGCTACCAAACAAGAGTTTAAGGACGCAGGCACGATCCCAACCACAGAGAGAAGCAAAGAAAAATAAACATTCTTTACAATGCGCAATGCGCAACAACAATAAAAATATGAAGCTACCAACGCGATCGCTCCAAAGTCGTGTAAAGTCAATGTTAATGTCGATGCCTGCCAATGTGGCTATTGTTCCACGCCAAGGAGTCGACGTTGGAGGAGTCTCGGTCGGAGCTGGCTGGAGTCGCTGGCGGAGCACAGAAATTATTGGCTCTGCGTGCGGAGAAAGTGCACGTTTTGCTTGTTAAAAAGCACGAATTGTAATGAAAACAACCTGTTAATCTAAATATCTCACTCGATTGCGGCCGCAGCGGGGCCAACGACTATTATTATATATAGTCTAGTCGTGTATCGAGTGTAGTATGGTAACTAACTGTGCCAACATATTTGCGCAGTTAGCAAGTCTCTTTGCCAGATCTTATTAAAATATCATAACAGGCCACGAATCAAGCGTGACGCTGCCCCCCGCCCCTTGCCCAAAAAGGAGGCGGCACAAGGGGCCAACAAAAAGTTATTTGTACCTGTCAACTTGACCCCAGCGAACAGTTTAACTCCGTTATGAATGGCTGCACTTTAATGCACAGCAATAAATGTTCACTTAACTCGCAATCGTTGGGCGCCCCCAAAAATTGGTTTGTCATTTCACTTATTTACTTGCACAAATAAATGGGGAATTTATGTTTTTATTAATCTGTTATTATTTGCAACAAATGAACAGCTTCCCATTTCTTCTATTATATTTTAAGGTTACATTAAATTTGGTTAGAAAACCATAAAGTAAAAAATTTGAGAAATATTATATTAGTATGTCTTTTAAAAATCCTTTAAACTAATATTGGTATCCATAACTAATAAAAATCTTAATTTATTTATTGTCAAAATTTGCTTTTTAAAAACTGATTTTGCTTTTATCATTGTCTGTTTAATTGTATATAGTTTTTAAGCTAACAAGTTGACTGAATAGATGACCTAAGATAAGCCCTACATACAAACACTAATCTAGAATTCGAGCCCAGGCCATCATTGCTCAGTTGTAATAATTAATTTATTTTTTTAATTTTTTTTAATTATTTATTTAATTTACTAATTTTCAGACATTTTTTCAAAAATTATTTATACAAAATTTGCAGAGTTTTATATACCAATAAGTCTAATGAAATAAATCTTAGCTCAAGCTTAGCTTAAGGTTTAATTATTGTTATTGCAATTTATTTATTTTTATTTATTAATATTTTTAATTTTTATTTAATATTTTTCTTGTTTATTTAAACACATTCATATTTTATTTTTATTTATTTTTTGGCAAGATTAGAAAGCTAAACATTTAATTATTGTTATTGTTAAGGTATTTATTTATATTTATCTTTTATATATATTATATATTTTTATTTTTTTTTTGTGTTTTTTTATACATATTTATATATAATTTTTATTTATCTTTTTGGAAGATATGTAACTTAAATATATTTTAGTCATTCTGATATTGCATGTTTTGAACAATTATATTTATAATAATTTTATAATGTTCTAAATAAAAGTTGATAGAGTTTTATAAAGCTCAATTTTTAATTTGTTGTAAATTATTACAAACTTCTCTCATATTGATTGGTTAGTTAAGCTTTTTCTTCATACCCGTTATTTTGAATGCCTTTGTGAAATGGTTTATCTGGCAAGTATTTTGGCTTATAAGTTTATTTTTAATCAATTAACAGAGTGTTGAGTTCTGCTTTTAGTATTTATGCCAACTAGTCCACTTTACACTTATCAACACATTTGTGAAGCAGTCAAACAAAGCGCCAAAATTAATGCGTTTTAAAGTGACTTAAGGCGAAAATGAGGCGACAAAGCTGCGGCTAATTGAGACAACTGGATCAGCCAACCAGATGACTCACAATCTGCTCCACATTCTCACGGCGAGGCAACTTCTTCTTTATTTTTTTACTCTCTTTCTTTTTGGGTGATTAAAGCGCTACCGAAAGCAGCCTGTGCGCCTGCCCCGCCCCCCTCCCCTCCCCCCACCCCCTCATCGTTTGGGCCGCAGGCCGTCGCAATTATTATTGCCATGTCATAGTTGGAAAGTGAAGTGGCCGGCCGACTACACTGACTACCAATTATGTACGTACGGTACGTTTGTACATCTGCATCTCTCGTACGGTGGCATTCAAACAATATCGAAATCTCTCTAATGAAGTTGAAGATCGGCCAGCTACTGTCAGTGCTTGTAATTGTGCTGTGCGGTGGAGAAATCAAACCGATTGCAGGGCAAACCATCTAAGCCACGTCTAACACCGCTCTTGAGCCCGTGCGCCCCAAGCGCTTTTCCCCCAACTGACTTGGATTGGATTGTGGTGTGTGGAGTGTGGAGTCGAGTGTGGAGTGCACTTGAGAGCGCGAGAATCTCTCAGCAGGTTGACGATATCGTTGGGCATTTGAATATTGTATTGTATTTGGAGCAGGGCACACAACTGCCAGGCAATTAATCATAGAAATTTCTGGCTCACAAATTGCCAAATAATTGCAGAATAAGTATTTTCGATAGTTTTTACTTTCAAAAAACATGTCGAAAAGGCCGCAAACGTAAATCGCTCATTGCCAGGCGAGATTTATGGCTTGATTATTTGCTTATGATGGCCGGCCTAAGTCCAGGCCAGGCCTGTTTTGGCCAATTGGCCAGCGTTTAGACTCATTTTATTGTTATACACTTTGATTGCTTCAAGCAATTGTATTTGATATACACTAAATATGTTTTTTTTTATTAAAGTGATGCACAAAGTGTTTATTTTAAGTATATAAAATATGTTATTAGAAATATTTATATATTCATCATTTTTAATTACTTGAGTTGAATAATAAATGAATAAATAAAATATATTTCAGTTTCTAGTTAAATAAAAGTTCACATCAGGAATTTATTTTGCCTTTGCAATTAATTCCTGTCAAATTGGTAAAGCGACTTCTTCTAGTCCAATTTGTTTAAGTGTATTTAATATTCGTTGGTTATTTCGCTTCGTATTTTCCAGCTGGCAATCGAGCAATGGCAACTTTAATTGGACTTATCACAGCGACTCTCTGGGGCTGTGACTCTGTCTCTGTCTCTGTCTTTGTCTTTAACTCTAAGTCTAAGCCTCGTCCAGCTTTCTTTTATGGCCGTTTGCCATAATGACTATGTGTGCAACAGCTTCGTGGATCGCTTGGCTTGAATTTATCACCCACTCAAATGGATTTTTCCATACGGCGAACTTGAGGTTCGCCACAAGACGAGTGGAGCCATGTACCTGCCACGGTCAAAGCAATAATTCAATAAATCTATTGCACAAATCCATGCGTTATTGGCAATATGATGATGAGGCTGACTGAAGCCTCGATCGATGTTCGACAATCGACAGACGACGCTCCGACGTTCGACGAGTTGACTTGCATTATGCAGAAACTGTCGGCCAGAACTTGAACTCCAACTTGACTTTGACTAAAGTCCATCAAGTGGAAGTGGAGTTGGCCTGTGGCCAACCGCAGAACTGTGCCCGGTTTGTTTTTATTATATTTAGCAGAGAGCATAATAATTCTTGCAGCCTCAAGTTGATAACGCTGCCATGGCCAATGATACACACACCGCACGATCCTCGAGTGCAGTCCACGGTCCATTTTTTTTTTTTTTTGTTGCCCCAAAGTGCGCTGCAAGTTCAAGTCGCAGTCGAATGCAAATTTGTTGCAACATATTGGCGTCGCTGAGTTGCCTCAGAAGTGCGCATCAAAATAAAGGCAATACTTTGACCACACACTTCTATACCCTGTACTCGAAATAATCCAAAAAAATATAACTTTATTAAAACAAAGTAAAAAAACTTTTTAATAGGGTATCTCCTAGTCTCTCACTCCAGTTTGCATTTTAGCACAACTTAGTTTGAGCTCAGGCGTAGGCTAGACAGAATTGCCGAATGCTTAGCAAAAATGAAATATTATTCATGACTTTGGCAACTTGTTGCAGCAGCAGCAAAGTTTCTGTAGCAAAATCTGCATATGAAAAATTATTATTGTAATCCATTTGGCTTTTTTAGAATCGCTCGTCCGCTCGGGTCCGGAAATTATGCAGCATTTTGTTTTAGAGAAGAAAATAAAAAAAAACAACAAAAACCAAAACAAAAGCCGCCCCCGAAAGAAAGGCGTCGCAAGATTTATGCCTGCTGCACAGTTTTGAAGATTTGCGCGGTTTTTTTTATAGTATTTTTTTTTTTTTTTGTTTTTTTCGTTCTGATTCTGCGTCGTCCGTTGGCGTTTTGTCATGTCCATCCATCTGTCTAACTGGGCTGTCTGAGGCCGCTGCTATGCGGCTGTGGCTGTGGCTTGTGGGGGCTCAGCTAAATTTGTACAACATGCGCTCGGTGTTTCCCATAACTCAGCTTTGCCGGTTGTTGGCGGCCTTTTGGTGTTGAAATCATTTGTAGTGCAAATTTTGCCCCATTGGCCGCTTGATATATGAGGCAAGTGTGAAAATATATTTGATCAAATAGCTAAGTTTTTTACCAAATTGCCCAGGAGAGAGGTGAGATTTATGGGATTAGAGCTTAGAAAGGAACCAGCGCCAAATGCTGGTGAAAGCTGTCGAAAGGGACGCCTGAAAGAATCCATAAATATTGGTAAAGAAACTTATTTCAACTAATATCAAGGTCGAATTTAAATTGACAAATTGTTTTTTAGTTTTCTTAAGAAAATTATTTGTAAACTGTTGTCTTTGGTTGTCTATCAGGGTGGGACTTGAAGACGTTGAAAACTGTCAAAAGGGACGCTTGAAAGAATTAAAAAAAATAATTGGTAAGGTAACTTATTTTAACTAATATCAAGGTCTAATTTTTTTTTGGAAATATAAATTAACAAATTGTTATTTAGTGTTCTTAAGAAAATTTGTAAACTGTTGTCTTTGGTTGTCTATTCGGTGAAAGCTGTCAAAAGGGACGCCTGAAAGAATCCATAAAAAATATTGCAAAAAAAACTTATTTTAACTAATATCAAGGTCGAATTTTTTTGGAAATTAAAATTGACAAATTGCTTTTTAGTTTCCTTAAACAAAGTATTTGTAAACTGTTGTCTTTGGTTGTCCATCTACAATAAAAGACATTTTGGGGGGACTTGAATACCACTCGCGAATATTTCTCCGCTCGTTTTTGGCACTTCCATTCGCTGAGTAAACACTTGGGCCGCAACTTAACCCACAGTCATGGCTCAATAAATCATCAGCGATCAACAGCTAACACCTACCCAACCCAAATATATGTACATATGTGGTTATATAACTGGCCGAAAGAGCTCAGGTGAAATTTGCCGACGACAACGGCAAATGGCAAATGAAGAGACAACGGCGAAGATTGTTTTGCCCGCATCCTCAAGCTAATCCGGCGCCAGAAACCGCAAAAAAAAAATAAGAAAAAGAGTCTTTAAAAGGGGGCAACTTGAAGATCGGCAGCATTTGAGAGTCTTCCAGACCGGCTCTCTATGGCTTTGTGGCTAATGATGCGACACATTTGTTAATTTCTATTGAAACCCACTTGCCGCTCGGCTGGGCTGGAAACTAAAGACTGAAAACTGAAGATTGAAAGCTGGGGGATGCGTGTTAATGCTGCCAGGTCAATGTGTGTGCGGAGACCGCAAAAAACAGGTCTCAGCCGCTGGAGGATGGGCTAAATGCCAATACAATATGTGCAGGCCACCCGACGCTTTCTTTTGTGCGTGAATGAAATTAAACCATGTTCAAATTAATTAAGGCCCCCAGACTCGCAACTGAGCATTGTGTTAATTATTTCGGGATATCTGGAAAGTGTGCAAAATGTGATTCACCTCCAACCAGTCCGTCCGTCCGTCCGTCCGTCAATCAGTCAAACGCGCCGTCATTCCAATCACTTTGCGTCTACATTTCCATTTCTATGTCTCAGTGTCTATGGCTGATTTATGATTTGCATAAAAAATCATTGGCAATTCTTTTGCGGCTTTTATTTGTCTGTTTGTTTGTTTTGTTTGCCTGATTTTTTTTCATCTTCTTCTTCATCTGATTTTTTTTTTGGTTTTTTTGTATAACTTTTACCTTTTGTCTGAAAGTTTGGCTGACATTTGAACTTTTCACCCACAATTCCATTTGCCGGCGTTGGCAAAAAATCTTTTAAGGAAATATCGCAACCGTAACCAAAATGGATATTTCTCGACATTTCCTTAAATGCGCACCAAGTGAAATTTTGGCAGCTTGCCGCAACAACAACAACAACAACAACGAAGGGGAAGAAGAAGAAGAAGAAGAAGGCTGCGCCTTTTGCACGCGCCTCACGTGCAACATTTCCATACATACCCTAGAATGGTGTTGAATAAACATGGACTATTTCTTGCTACCAATAATATAATAAAAAATAAGAACATTATATCGATAAAAATTCTATGAAACAATTTATTTGTATACCAACTAAATATAAAAAAATAAATACAATTTTAGTTTTAATTAAAATTGCCAGGGTATCTTTTCAAGCTTTGCCTTAACATCAAACACTTTTCTAGCAATTAGCCAGATGAACACAGAGCTTCAGCCCTTTATTAAAATTAATCTTAAAAAGAAGTCTTTTTTTTTTAATGTTTAGTCTTTTAGCCAGGTCAACAATAACTTAGCTGGCGGCTTTGGTGCTACTGGTCAGTAAGATGGCATCAACTAGGCCACATCTCAGGTGCACCAATTAATAACAACACGCGTCAGCGTTCAGCAATTTAATCTTTACGTGGAAATCGCAAAAAAAAAAAGAATTTAACAGAAGCAATTTGGCAAATCGTTGTAGCGCCCTTGTATCTATTTAATCTGGTTGACTACCTGTACCAGGGCTGCGATGATGTTGATTTCTGTTGGCTCTGATTAGCCTGATTTTGTCTAACTGTTAGACTGGGCATTCTACAATTACCGCTACTGTTGGCTGCAGGTAATTTAATATGACATCTGCATCTGAAAGATGCCTTAAGTAAGTTTCCCCTCTGCCCCCTATCCCCTTTCTTTCTTTGGGCTGTGCTGGAAGGTAATCGGATAGGCCACAAAAGGCGAAAGTCTCGCGCAAAGCATTTTTTCCACCATTAGTTTATTATTGTTATAATTTCTTTATTGTCATTATTATATGCGAGCACTTTTTCAAAGCTGCTTCATTTGAGCCAACACATTCGTAATTACCATCATGCCAGCAGCAAACCAAACACACACACACACACACTCAGATAAACACACACACACATGCTAAGCTTTAGAGTTGGAGTTGAAGCTGCGCAACGTGTTGATTTCCAGGCAACCGCAAATCCACTTGGAGCGAGCCCAACGAGGGGCACTGAGAGCCACTTGAAATTATGCGGCTGTTAGCTACCAGATAACGCTTTTGATTATGACAACGGGCCATAACGACGACGACGACGACGACGACGAGATGCAGCCAGTTGGTTTGCTGGCTTTGGAAAGTGGCAGCTGGTCGAACAACTTGGCCAAGTTTCGTTCGTTCGTTCGGTTGGTTGCCACGCGGGGGTGCCTCATTGCGTGCTGCATCTGCAAAGACAATCAAATCATTTTCGGCTGCCTGACACTGATTCACATTCATGTCAAATGGCCAACGGGTGCACAGCAAATGAAATCAGATTTTTTTTTTTGGAGTCCGAAAAAATGAAACAGCAACAACAACAACAACAGCTCGAAGAGCTTCCACTTGGTGGCTCGCGCGGCGTTTGTTATGGTCTCTATTATTGTTTATGATGATGGAGTGCCGGAGTGCTCTGGACCAGCATTCTGTTCACCTTCTTTTGACTGGGGCCGCCTATTTGTCGTCCGCTCTTCTGGCATTTAACAATTTCTCCCCCCAGTCCGAGTTATGTGCGCTACAAAATGCATAAACAATCGAGAAACCAATTTCCAAAAAAAATAACCAAATTAAATAAAAAAAACTTAATAAAAAAAAAAACTTAAGCTGAAATCTTTGCCCCCGGTTTTTTTTCGGGATCTCTTTCTTTATTGTTCTGAACTGAAATTGAAGCCAAAGCCAGCATAAATATTGAAGCTATTTGCATGGCGCACAGTGGCAAAATAAATAAATTTAAATAAAATATGATTAATTAAAATAATAAATAAATAATGCTACAAAAATTGGAAAGTAAACAAAAAATGTTAATAGGGTTTTACGAAAATGAATTTATCATTAAAAGATCGATCATTATGTAAACCCAATCTTATAACAATTTTATTTTATTACTCAAGTAATTGCAATCATAAAATTACAAAAGAGTTCCCAAATAAATTATATTTAATTATTGCAGAGGAAATTGGCTTAATTCAAATATGATTAATTAAAAGAATATATAAATAAATAAAATGACAAGTGATTAAAAAATGCTTATGTGGTATTATGAAAATTAATTAATTATTAAAAGATGGATTAATGATATTTTTATATAATCCCAATTATATAACAATTAAAGTATATTATTAAGTTAATTGTATTTATATGATTATAAAAAAAATTCCAAATAAATTATAATTAATTCATGTATTGTATTGGTTTGAAATAATTAATAAATAATGCATAAAAAACGAAAACTTAATATAAAATTCTAAAAAGATATTATAAATATTGGAAAAACATTAAAATATAGATTAAACATATAAAAATAATTAATAAGCCCAATTTTATTAGAATTCCCAAATAAATTATATTTATATTGGTTTAAAAAAATTAATTAATAACTACGTAATAAAATGACTAGACCGTTAAAAATTGTAATAAATTGGAAAAACATTAAAAGATTAATTATATTGATTTGAACCTAAGAAAATCTTCTACAATTTTTTAACAAATAATTTGTTAACACCCTTGCCAGTTGGAACAAGCAAATAGCTTTTGTCCCACTGTGCCATAGCAGGTCACAAGTATCTAACGTATTTATATAGCATTTGAATAACTTTGGGCCGCTTTGACCGCAACTCCGCCCCACAGCTTTGCTAAATGAGTATAAAATTGAAGCAAAAAAAATAAAAAATAAAAAAAGAGACAATTAAGCTTAAGGAGCATTTCATTTGATCGAAGAAAGTTCCGCACAAAGAGAAACCCAATAGACATTGACCAACCATTGAGTCTAGGGGCTAGCCCACGGCTGGGCCACGTACGTCAGCTGGCTCCGAGCGTTATTTATGGTCCGCACTTGGATAATGGACCTTGAATACTCGCTTGCCGCATGCCGCTTGCTGCTTGCTGGTTGTTGGTTGTTGGTTGTTGGTTGTTGGTTGTTGGTTGTTGCTGGTGGCACAACAAGTGCTGCGGCATGAATCATTTGGGGCGGGCGGGCAGCGCCATTTGAATTGAAAAAAAAAAAAAAAAGACAAACATTGCGTACAGTTTTG